>JAUMHM010000072.1:15114336-15139249 GCA_032362435.1 Melikaiella ostensackeni
CCCCCCCCCCCCCCCCCCCCCCGTCAGAAAAGTGTATACACATGTTGAATATATATACCATCTTACACATTTGATATTATTTTATATCTTTCGCAATTTTTTTGATATTAATTAGCAATTCTGAATTATTTTTGCATGTTAATAAATTTAAATTAAAAATTTACTTGTAGAAATTTTATTTACTTCAGTCCCACTGCTGGAGGGGAGGGGGGCGATCGCCGTTTCGCCACTATTGTAGATCCGCGCCCGGACTAAAGTGTATCTTTTTTTTATTATTGCTACTAAAAGGTTACACAAATAGAGACCAAATTCAACGACAACTTCCAGACTAAAGTGTATCATTTTTTTATTGTTGCCACAAAAACATGCTCATCAACAGACCATTGCAATACATGACGTTTCGGAAATTGACAATTTCCCTCACCAGACAAAATCGTTCAATACCTAACGTAGATTGAAAAATGTCATAATAGAATTGACATTTTTTATAAAAAATTGTGTGAGTGCTCGTATAAACCAAAAAGGTCATAAAAATTTGTAATAAGAAACTGTATATGTAATAAATTTGAAGATAATCTGGATTGAAAAATTAAAAAGAAACAGAAATAATCCATTTTTATAAAATTATAAGAATTTTAGTAGATGAATTTTAATATGAAAACGGAGATCGAGCTCCAGCTCCATTTTTGATTACACGAGCACCATCGATTCGAAAAAATCCAATCCGATCTTGCCCTTGTCGAATGTCGGATACTTCGACATTTGACGCGCGGCCGATCGATTCGAAAAAACCCAAACCCATTTGGCGCGCGTCGCTTTAAAAATGGATCGAATTATGTTGCACACGTCAAATTTACACAAAATGAATTATTTTTCTTTAACCACTCTATTCATTATATATGTATATTGTAAATGTATATATAATCAAAGATATATGTTTGCTGATAGTATACGTTCTAGATAATTTTGCTGGGGGAAAAGGAATTGAGAAGACTTGATAGGATGCAAAATTATGGAATATAGAAATCAGTAGGTGAAAAATAAAATGAAAATGGCAGAAAGCGATAGAACGTTTTCTAAAGTCCCTGATAAGAGTTTCTAAAAAAATTTTATTCCTTCTCTTCTAAGCGTGGAACTTAGTGTTATTTCATTCCAACTTTATAACTTTTTATTAGTTAGTACATCTTTAATCTGCAAAATTCACACTCTGAAGGTATAATATGTTAAAAATTAACAATTATTCTCTTTAAATAATAGGAAAATGAGATAAGTATGACAAAAAAAAATTCTATCAGAAAGTTTCAGACCGCAAATAAATTATCCTCTAAAATCAACGGACATGACACTTTTTTAATAGTAGTTTGTTAATCATATCTTCTGATAAAGTGATATAAAAATTTGTTCGATTCAATAAATGAAAAGACTATCAAAATCTTACGTCCAATGAGCCAAAGTTGAAAAAATTTGATCAATGTCATATCACTGTTAAAAAAGCGGAGTTAAATTAACTCCGGTTAGATCCCATAAAAGTTCCACCATTTAGAGTAAAATATGTTTCCCAATCGGTGTTTAAAAAAACTCAGCATGGATTTAAAAATGATTTTTCACTTTGGAATGATTAATTCGCATTCCAAATAAAAAAAAAGAACTCTGATGTACGGATTCTATGAAAGTCACACCACAAATTTTTTAACAGTGTAACAATTCCACACGAAATTGTTTAAGAATTTGATTTATCCTCTCAAGTTGTTAGTCAACAAATTTTTCATATCCTTTTTCAAGCGAGAGTGTAGTTCGATTTGAACTCGAAGCGTCGAAAATGCAACACGAGATGGCAGAAGCTCTCGGACAAGAATAGTTTGCCATCTGTTGCTCACTCGTGAAATTTGTATTCATTTTCAGACTGCTTACCTGCAACCGTTTGAAGTTAAAAAATTTCAGACAAATATCGAAATTTAAATGATTCAGATATTGATAATTAATTATGCATTCTAACACATTCAAAATTAACTATTCAATTCCAAAATATAGGAATAAAAAGCTCTCCTGTTATAATATTACTGTACTTCATATAAAAGTAAAGAAAGTTTTATTCATATAATGTTAGCATATTTTTTTACAATCTCTCTGTAAAAGTCGAAGATATATTGACTTGCATCCTTGCACATTTCTTTAGTTCGAACCAACTCTTTCTCTGAAAAGATGCCACTTGTGTGACAGCAGACTATGTCCTTCTTAACACTGTCGAAGACATACGTGAAAGTAGCTCTCGCATTCTGAAATTAATGAAAATTAATTGACAAAGTAGTTCCATATAATAAGAGTTTTTTTATTTTCAATTAATTATTAAAATTAAATTACAAGAACTTATATTCTGATTAAAATTGAATAAAAAATAAATTTACCTCTGTAAGTTGAGTTAGAACCAATCTATTCAGGTTATTCCATTTTTCAAAATAGAAAAAAGTAATAATACAAACAATAACACATTTCTAAAAATTGCTAACTTCATGAAAAATGTTTAAACAATATTTAAATTAAAATATATCTTTTGGTAAATTGAGGTAAACATTAATGCCTCGATTAACAGCAATCTTAATGGTATTCATTAGGCAACCCTGCAGATTGGAACAACTCTTGAGGTTAATGTATCTCTTTTAAAATTGCTTTGAAGATCGAAATGAAATCTACTTTCTTATGAATATTTTTATGTACTCAAAGAGAATACAAACAAAAGATTCCCAAATCAAAAATAGACTTACAACTAACTCCTTTCCGGATCACTGGAGACAAATGTACAATAAATGTAAGCAAAAGGAAAAAAAGAGGGAGAAAAAGACAGAGGCAACCTTACCAACCTCTCACTCTTTCTTAATTCTTTCTCCGTCTTTTTTATACTATTAGGGACCCAACATGTTTCGAAGCCAATTTACACTTCATCAGGGATAATGGACAGGAAAACTAATGTTATAAATAATGAAATCTACATTCATTAATTCAATTATTGCATGAAAATAGAAACGAAGAAATTAATATCGAATTTTCTTTTGTCAATATTTCTATTTTCTTATTAATTTCAAAAATATTTTTTGGAAAAACCTATGAATCTTACATTTTATCAGAAATTCTTTCTGTAATAGAGCCAATCTCAGTTTTTTACTAGTTAAATAAACTTCTTTCATATTTTTTACTTTTTATTTTTTAACCAGTCTCCCAATCACATTCATCCCATTACCCCATTTTATATCAACTTCGCTGAACTCCATAATACCAAAAAGGAACAATCAGCGTAGACAAAAATTAACTTCCTGTATAGGAAATTAACAAGTTATAATCCAATATTTTTGCACAATTCACCATAATATTAATTGAAAACTTACTTCTGTTTGTATATTATTAGGATCCAGGATCACGTGGTCGGAATCCTTATCAATCATGCAGTGGATGGCTGCAATAGTGAATTTCATAGACAAACTGGCATTGATTAACGCTAAACATGCAGCATTGATGGCTGACGCTAACATCTAAAAACAAACATGAGTAAAATTTTAGATTTAAAAAAATAGTATATTTATATTATATATTATATAACGAATCATGATTTTAAATTAATAAATTTTACTTTCACCAATAGAAATGATGAAAATCTACTTACTCCTCCAGAATCCTGCAGTTCCTGGACGTTTATGGAAATTGCAGAACCAGGATGCAATGTAGCAATTAATGCAGCTTCGCAACTGTCCTTTATATACAACTCCATGAGCCTGTCATTTATACCTGCAATTTAATAACTAGAAATTAATAATAATTTAAAAAACATTTAAATTTGTAGTTTCAAAGATTAATTTAAGTTATTAAATCCACGACTGAGTTTAGTTAAAAAAGTTTGATTAACAATTGTTACCAGAAATTAGTCTTTGAATGATGGTTTGAACTAACAAAGACAGATACCGACTAAATTATTCTAGCTTACAATTAGAATTAGTTAAAAATGTGAGTCATATAAAAATACAATTGTGTAAGTTTGATAGTTCAAGTTGTTATTTTTATGTGGAAACTAAATGAAAATTTGTTAAGAAAATGTACTAAATGTAAAAAACAACCACTCAAAAAGTAGACAGGTCCATATTGAGCGGTATTGTATATTAAAAGGTAAGAATGTTAATTAAACATAAGGTGGTCACAAAAATCGGAAAAAAAATTTCCGGTTATAAAATTTTTGCCAGTCGATGAAGTTTAAAAATTCAAGCTTTGAAAAATGAAGAATTCAGAGTAGAATAACGGGGTGGATACATATTTTTGAATATTTTTTCCTTATGAAATGAAAAGATCACTAAAAACTACCCAAGGTTTTTGAATTTTTTCAATTATTCAGCTATTAAAGCTTCTAATTTAAAGTAACGTTGTTGGATCTTGAATGTTCCAAATGGACAATTGTCAGTTTCAAAACAAATGATTGTATTTAAAATTGGTCAAATTCAAACGTTATGAATTTTTCACTGTCTAATGCATAAAGTTCAAATAAGAAATTATTACAATTTTAATGGCAGAATTAAAAATCATTTAATTATTAATTTTTGGCATTCTAAATTATATTGTACAATTGCCATTTATTTAAATGTGAAACTCTACTAATCAAAAATTGTTAAATTCCAAGCGTATTCAATTTCTAACAGATCATTTTTCAAAGTACTCGATTTTCAATAACCTATCATCAATTTAAATTCTCTAACTCCTTCAATTGCAAATTATTCAAATTTAAGGGTTTTAAATTAAAATAAGAATAATTGTGTGAAATTATTTAAGTCGATCTTTCACATTAAGAAAGGAAACAATTTTTGATTCTGGACTTGAATGCCGTACCTTTTTAATTTAGCGATGTAAATAAACTATGAATGAATAGCGAATGTACAGGAATAAAGAAAATAGGGAATAATTTTTTAAAAAACTATCTACATTCTCGATAAAACATTTTGCCACTTGTTTTCATTCGTCATTCGTTAACCGAGTTTTATTTTGCCAAACTCTGTTATTTAAATTCAAAAGTAAATTTTATAACACAGGTGAGAAGGTGTCTATTGAAATGGATTGAAACGATTTCAAATTTGGCTGAAAACGATATTCGTTTGGTTTACGAAAGGAAATAAATTGACTTCAACATTCGTCCTCGCAATATTCGTCTTCGGCTTAACAATCTGAAGTTAATAGGTCTAAAAAGAATTTAAATTTTAACACTTCCAAACTTTAAAGAAATCTTTAAATTTTTAACAGTTAACTCTAATGGTTTCAAATTTTAAAGCGTTTTAATTTGGTTCTCCAAAAACTTAAAACTAAAACTGGAAGTAAAGATTTCCGTTGAAAAGTTGTTTACAACGAAGAACATTCAGAATTATACGACTACAAAGCAGAAGCCACCCAAATTGAATACTTTATTTTGAAGAATTAACTAATTAAAGAATTCTAGAAATTCCAAAACATTTTAATAAATACTAAACAGTGAAATGAAAATTAAAATATTCAAAATGAAACATTTGCAAAATTGAAGCAGCAAATAACTTCAACTTCAAAACCTTCGAAATTAATAATAATTAAAGAAGTATTTTAAAGCATTTAAAAATTCAACATTCTACATTCTGTGCTTTGAAATTAAAGTGCATCAAAAGGTACAAAAACTTTAAGTTAAAAGCTTTAGGATGAAAAAATTTTCGATTGAAAACAATAGAAATTGAATCATTTGTTAGATGATAAAGGGTTATCGGCAGTGTGAAGTTATTTTTTTGCCAATAAAAATTTGTAATATTTGATATTACAAAAATTAGACCAAATGATCGAAAACTAACCATAACATCTTAAGATAAAAATTGAATAATTTCAAGTATTATAAAAATTTTATGACTTTTCCCCTTTTATATCTTTCAAGACTGTAAATTTACAAATTGAAAGTCTTACTTGTAGCTTAGCTTTTAGTTTTTGAAACTTTCAAAGTGTAATTATTTCAGACTGGAATAGGTTTAAATTTGTTAAAATATGGGATTGAAAGCACTTCAAACTTAATAATATATTATTGAATCATTGAAAATGGCTTGATTAAATTTTTAAATCTTTTAAAATTGTATCATTTGAAAATAATTATATTTAATAGTTTTAAAAAATAATTATAACCAATGCTTCGGTAAACAATTCTGAGCTGAAAGGTCCAAAATGTTATAGTTTTAAATTTACATTAGTGCGATATTGCAGGCTTTCAATATTTCGAACTAAAAGCCTGGGTAATTAATTATTCTTAAGTTAATTATTTTTCTCAAAAGCCAATAGTTAAGCAATTACCGGTTTAAAACGTTTTAAATAGAAAGAGTTTATGAATAAACAATTTTACTAAGCATTTACAACTGAAAATTAGAAGACTGAAAGTGTCCAAAATTGATTGACTTTAAATTAGAAGTGATCGGAATTGTATAGTTTAAAAATAAAAAATATCAAAACATGAAAATACGAAATGTTTTTAATTGGAAACACTTAATATTATAAAAGGTTACATACTTAAATATTCAAAATTTAACGTTTTTTTTTTAAATTAATTTTTTTTTAAATGAAGCCTAAAAATTAAATTTTAAATGTTCTAAGTTGAGCATTTTACGCACAATATTGAAATCCTACAATTTAATATTTGAACTATATCAATCCTTAAGAATTTTTCATTAATCTTATTTCAAAAAATTAAAACATTAATTTCTTAGTATCATTAACTGGCAATGCAATGCGTCTCGTTTAGAATATTTACTAATTCCGGAACTCTAAACGCCAAGTCAATTTGAAATTCTCTAATTTATAAAGTTTCATTGAAATTAATCTTTAAATGTTTCCAGTTTGAAATGGTTTTTAATTATTAAGGATTTCAATAGAAAATTTCTTATTTCTGAACAATTTATGTAAATTGTAAAGAAGAGAGAGTCTCTAATACTTAAATCGTAAACTGTGATTTTAAATGTTCTTCATTTTCAGTCGGCCCAGTAGTAAATGGCTTTCTTTCTTAGATTATACAAATTTGAATTATTTAAATTAGAACCAAATAATTTTGAATTTTGTTAACGTGAAATTATTCCAATTTTAACCTGTTCTATTTTACAATTACTTAGCTATAAAGCATTTGAATTGAAAATTGTACACTTTTGAACAATTTAAATTTTTGAAACGATAAATTGTTGAAATTTTAAATTTTTAATCAAAATTTTGTCAATTACAATCGTTTAAAGTCACCATGTATATGATTTTTATAATTTAAATATTAATTTCATCAACTGAATTAATTTATACGATGAATGATAGAGAAATAGTTACACAAAGTGGAGCGTAGACCTCTTCACTTCCACTTCGTGTAGGTTTAGTTTTGGGAGATAAGTTCACGTTAGCGTACGTATAGTAGGGCGTATTGAAAGAAAAGTTTGTTGCTCGAAGTTCTCATAGCGATAAAAACTTTCTTTTGGGAGTCAAAAACACTTTCCTAAAGTTTCATTAAAAAAAAATGTCTTTTGTCTCCTCATCGTAGATATACTTAAAAATCACAAAAAGCGACACACTTCTTGAAATTTGAAAACCAAAAATTTTTTTTTGAGATTAAAATCATCAAAAAAAAATAGTTTAAAGCAAGCAGATTTATACCTGTACAGCGATAATGTCACAACATATATTTTACCCTCCCTAAGTGACTTTGAAATTTCAAAAAATCGAAAAAATCGACTTTTTCTCGATTTTTTTAGATTTACGGTAAATTTGTCGACTATCAAGAAAATATTTTAAAGTGATATATTGCTCTTTGTCTGAAAATCAAATTAATTTTCATTATCTAAATTATCAGAAGAAATAGTTCGAAGCAAGTGGATTTATACCTACATCGCAAAGAAGTTAATACCGGAAATTAATTTTACTGTGAAATGAAGAGCAATATATCACTTTTAGATTTTTTTTCTTGTAATTCACTCATGGACAAATAGTCGAGAAAATTGCTATAACTCTAAGAAACTATCGAAAACCTCGATTTTTTTCGATTTTCTGAAATTTCAAAGTCACTTAGGGAGCGTAAAATTATTTTTATGACATTATCGCTGTACAGGTATAAATCTATTCGCTTTGAACTATTTTTTTGTTGTTGATAATTTAAATCTCAAAAAAAAAAGAAGTTTTGGTTTTCAAATTTTGAGAAGTGTGTCGTTTTGTGTGATTTTTAGCTACATCTACGATGCGGAGACAGGTGAATTTTTTTTTAACTTTAGGGGAGTTTTTTTGACTCCCAAAAGAAAGTTTTCATTGCTATTAGAACTTTGAGCAACAAACTTGTTTTCTTTTTCGACACGCCCCACAGTGGGACTGAAGCTCAAAAAACTGGCCAAAAGTCAATTTTTTAATACAAGAGATTAAAGTACTTTATTTCAAAGTAGGCACATGAAAGTAGTTGAAAACAAAGTTTCATCTTGAAACATGAAGTATTGAATGAAGAATCAACATGCAATTTTGAAAGTGACATGCACTTTTCTTGAAGTTGAATTTGTTAAATATCTTCAATTGCAACGAATATTTTGAGGTATTACGGAAAGTGCTCTTTTTACATAAATTAAAATAGTTTGAAAGAGGAAATAAGAAAAATAACCTTTGAAAGTTATTACTTTGACATGAATAACTATATTTTTGAAATAGATTTTCTGAATAATTGAAACTGTACTCGCCGCCGAATAAACGTACCACGACGTACCACGCCTAAAGCAAAAAACTATGGTGTTATTCTGTTGAGCACATCATGAGCTACAATACGTATATGCGATTGTTTGCGAAAATTCATCATTACTAAATTCAAGTCGGTATAAGCCTGAGCGATTGAACTCGCTTGCGTACATCTATGCAATTGTTGCGCCACAATGCATAGTGGGGTGAAATCAAAAAACGAGGTTAAAAATAACATTTAGACTGCAATTCTTCACCGATTTAAGATTTTTTTAAAGCAAAATTCAGCATTAAATTTTAAAGAGATCTGTGTATGTCGATTTTTGAATTTTCGTTTGTTTGAGCTTTTATCTTAATGCAAAAAGGGAAAAATTTCGATGTTTAACATTTTCTTTTTAAAATTTCTTAAAACTTTTTTTCTATGCCCCGCATCGCTGGGATTTGATGCACGTGAGTGTTTGGAAGATATAAAATTTGTTGAATTGTGAACTTAGTTGTTACTAACAAATTATATTAAAAAATTCACAATATTATGGATTGTTCGTTTGTGAAGTTCATCCCACCATTAAAATTACTTGCTTTTACCGACAAGGTGATAGTTGATCATGAAAATTTGTCATACGATATTATTCGTTAATTTTATAAAGAAATGCACAGTGTCGGCATTTATAAGGAGAAAGAAATCGTTTTCTCTTCATTTCACTCAAATTATGTTTCCAATGATCTTTAATAATGAAAATTTGTTATTCGACATTTTCTCTTAATTTTATAAACAAATGCAGTGTCGGCATTTATGGACAGAAAAAGATTGTGATTTTTGTCTCACTGTCTTTGAATTGTATTGCTAGTGGTGTTTAGAGATCATTTTTTCTTTTACTTGTCGTGAAACAATATTTATAGGGATATTTAGAGACGATAATTTGTTCAACAATACTGAGCACACACTTTTCAAGTATCATACTTGTTTGTGACATATAATTGTTTTCGTTATATTTTTAATAGTCTACCAAACAGTCGCGGGCATGTTTAAATTCCAGTCTCCTGCGTATTTATTCTGAAACAAGGAGCTCGAGAGCTTCTGGATCCAAGACAACTTTGTTAATATAATTTATTCAAAAAATAAACAGATAATATCAGATGATGAAACTTCATCACTAAACATCACTAGCGATACAATTTAAAAACAATGAGAAAAAACACAATCTTCTTCTGCCCATGAATGCTAAAACTGTATTTTTTATATAATCTCTTTTATAAAATCAGGAAAAAATATCGAATGACAATTTTTCATTAGTAACGATCACTTGCAACATAATGTGAAGAGAATTAAGAGAAAAAACGATCTCTCTCTACTTATAAATTCCGATACTGTACATTTATTTATAAAATTAAGAGACAATAAGTTTTTTTTAGCTTCTATCCCACTGTGCGTCCTAACGTATAGCATCAGCTTCTTTAAAAACCTACTTTGTGGTCCCTTTGCTGCAGTGTATGTTGCTTCAACACTAGCCTTGTCGTGCATCATTTTTTGCATTTTCACTTCCACTGGGCCATAAACACCTACTATAACTGTCGTGTCACCTAAAAATGTTTAATTTAAAACATAAAACCACTACTTTCGAAATTTTAAATAAAATCCATTTCCCACTGTACCTTGCAAAAGCATCGCCGATCCATCTGGAACTGATAAGACATTCAATTCACATTTCATGGGACGTAAAATCAACTCGCCTTCTGTCATTTTGTATCCTTATTTTGTAAAATATTACTGCACTAAAACTGATGCGTGTTGAGGTTATATTTACAAGTGCATCAATGTGCATCAATGTTCTTGCCGCATTTTTGCTTTGCAGCACTAACGTCACTGGCGGCAAAGCTCGCAAGCTGGTAGGTTATTCTAGAATTATCATTGTCGGTAAGTAAGGAATTGATGAGCTTAATTTTCTGAGTTGGATAGTGCTGCCCTCTGAATACAGTTGTATTAAAATTTAAAAGTATAATTTTTGAAGCACCGAGAAGAACGATATTTTGAATGAAAAAGAAAAACTAATTAAGAACTTACTTAATAAAACATTTTTGTCAGTACAATAATATAATTAATATTAATTTCTGTGGAAATCTTTAATTAGTTATTTAAAAAATTTTCAAAATGTTAGTGTCCAATTCATATTTTGAAGATATTATTCAACAAGTTCGTAATAATAGTAATTTTATTTTCAACATGGAGAGAAAGTTCATGCATTAAATAAAAAGCTTATTTTCATATAATTTTTGTCCATAGTAAAATAATTTTAATTATAAATATTAAATTCCCCTTTCAGGAAAAGCCGACTAAGGAAAAGTTATGCAATTGTTATATAAGAGAAAGAAACACACTCCATAACAGGTTAGTAACCACATACCAAAGAAACATCTTTGCACATACTGATAATGTCATCCCAGAAATTTGCACAGAGGAAAATAGGCTGTTATACTTATCCGATTCCTACCTTACCGACATTTTTTCGCAAGAACTTACGTCCATACGAATTGAAATATCGAGTTGAAATTTTCGGAAATTAGTTGAAAGGCATTAAGGAACGTTTGTATGGTTCTTAATTTCTAAAAATACAAAAAAAAATGTAATTTTCGAAATTTTTTGGAAAATTTTGTTTGGATTTTGAGAAATTTAGGCCCATACAAACGTTTCTTACTGCCTTTCATATAATTTTTCAGATTTTCAAGTTGATATCTCAATTCGTGGGGACGTGAGTTGTTGAAAAAAAATGCCGGTAAGGTAGGAGTCGGGTAAGTATAACATGGCCTTGAAACCGAATATCTAGCCATTACCAAAGATAATATCATAGCGATTTAACTTTGGGACAGAAATGTAGATATTGAATCAGAACAACCGTAGATATTAAAGAGAAGATTGTCCCTAGCAATATCCAAGATATTAAATGAAAGATTCCAAGCTATTGAACTGAAACATATCAAGATAATAAAACTCACTATCATAACTACACTGTTAAAAATTTATGTTGGAACTTTACATTAAATGTATTAGAAGTTTATTTCCGAGACGCAAGGTAACGTTCCAATGCATGATATTGTGGTTTTCAAATGCTGCTATTTTAATATTTCCATATATGTAATGTAATGTTGCAGAAGGAAGTTTTAAAAAAAAATCAAAATTCGCAGGCACGGAGAATCGAACCATAACCGCCAAGCTCTGAGTCGAGTGCGTTACGCACTGGACTAGCAAGGAACAATTTTTATCTTACTTAAATAGAGAATCACTCATCCGCTAGACGGATTAAAGTGAGTGTAAGGCTAGATTACAATACCGATATTGTAGCGTGAAATTACAATACTTGTATGGTAACCAGCGCGTATACTTGGAAATTACAATACACGTATTGCAATTTCACCTTCCAATACCGGTATTATAATTTTGCCTTACACTCATACTGTGAGAGTATTTTAAAATCCCAAACTGATAATGAAAAGTAACTTTTTTATCTGTTTCCGGCAAGTATAATTAGAAACCTGATACAAGATTTAATTCTGGGAATGACAAAATTTCGGTGTAATATTAATTAAAATGGAACTTTGTGCTAAATGTATGGAAAATTGAGATAACACCTTGAGACTGATAGAGTATAAAGTTAAAATACATTAAAATGTTTACAACATCGTTGCTATACATCACCATTTTGACTTTGAACGGTGAACAGTGGAGCTGAGAGATATCGAAAACTGGCCAAAAACAAACTTCAAAGTTTTTGGTAAAAGACTTATTTTTCATGATGTAGATAAGACTAAGCAACTTTTTTCCGAATTTCATGATGTTCTAACAAGTCTCCTTTATTCTTAAGCGCTATGCATTAAAGAAATGTGTTTTATTTTTCAATTTAAGTTTTGCCCATTTTCACTACCATCTTCGTAATCAGCGCATCAAAATAAATAATTATACGGAGTTTCAAATTAATCGGAGGTATGCGCTTTTCGGAAGTATATCCAAAAATAAAATCAACAAAATGTACAAACATTTTTGAAAAATAAATGAAATTTTTGTTCCATTAGTAGTGTTGTGGTGAAGTGTTTGCCGAACTTTGGATTACAATTTTTTGGATTTTATACACAGGAAGTTATATAACAAATTATTTTATCTATTCTAATTTTCATGTTTTTTTAGTATAATTTTCAGTATAATTGATAAAAATGTTATGGAATGTGATTTTATGATAGATATTACTGAAAGTAAAAAATCATAAGACTTTTTGGGTGTTTCTTTTTCAGTACACCAAAAATTTTCATAAGAAAGTTGATTTTATTTCGATCTTTAAGAAATTTTTAAAGAGAGACATCAGGCAAGGATTTGTTCCAATCTGCAGAATTGCCTATAAATACTTAAGACTTCTTTTAATTGAGGTGTTAATGATTAACTCAATTCACCAGAAGATATCTATTTTACTTAAATATAGTTTACAAATTTGATGAATTTCGCAATTTTTTAGAAATGTGTCATTGATTTGGATTATTACCTTTTTCTTTTCGAAAAATGGAATACCATATTCTGAATAGATTGTTTCAAAATCAACCCACAAAATTTGATCTTGGCACTATGATCTATTTCCTCAATTTCCCATGTTCTGTGTACACAAATCTTATAATAATTTTTTTAGGTTTTTCTATTGTACAACTGATTTAAATGTTGACCTGGTGCTTATCATAAGATAAGGTTGCCATAAAGTTTAACATACAATTTTCAATTTTACAAATAATTAAAATGTTAACCTGGTACTTATAAAAAAATAAGGTTGCCATAGATTTGACATACATTCAAGTAAAAGAAATTATACCCTCGTTGCCTACAAAAAATGGTATTTCGAGGAAAATGCCATGTTAACAATATGTGCATATTATGTACCATTGAGCACTTTCTTTGTATTTTCTCTAATCTTATGATTTTAAATATATTTAACATACTTTCAGTCTACTATACGTTTGATTTTTTCTAAGCACACTGTTAATATAATTAAAATGTTATCCTGGTACTTATTATAAATATAATAAGATTGCCACACTAATGTACATAATTTGAGATATACTATAGTATTCGAATTCAATTAAAATTAAATTTCATGTTTGAATGTTGAAATATTTTACAATCTTATTATTGTCTCTTTGGAATAAATTTTGAATATTGATATGTGGGGCTAAGTTTTTCTGCATAGTTTCGTAAAATCTATTGGCATTCTTCGAACAGATGATTTTTACAAGGGTTTGGGACTGGTAATTCTCTCTCAAAAGAAAAAAAGGTAAAACGTTTTGTTTGCCTAAGTGCTATATAGACGAGTCAGTCGTAGAATTTCTTTCGTTCAGTACACGCACTTCTTGTTTCTCTGAATTTTCTCCCTGATGAAAAATTTTTCATCATAATTTAAAAAATTGATATTAATAAAGTGGATTTATGCTTCCATCTTTAAAAGGAAAAAGAAAATCAACAAAATGTGCAAACATTTTTTTTAAATATTTGAAATTTTTGTTCAATTAGTATTGTGGTAAGGTGTTTGCCGAACACAATTTTGCGGATTTTATATGCAGGATGCTATATCAAAAATTATTTTATCTTTTCTAGTTTTCATGTTTTTGTTAATATAATTTTCAGTATAATTGATAAAAAATTGGTAGCATGTGATTTTATGATAGATATTACTGAAAGTTCGGTTTAGAAGTATTAAATGTTTCTTAAGGATCGAAATAAAATCCATTTTCTTATGGAAATTTTTTGTGTACTGAAAAAGAACACCCAAAAAGTTCACAATTCAAAAATAGACTTTGAGATTACCTGTTTTTACGGCTCATTAGAGACAGATGTCCAATAAATGTACACAAAAGGAAGAAAAGAGAGGGAGAAAAAAGTAAGAGTCAACCAAAACCATCCTCACAATCTTTCTTTTCTTTGTCTTTTCGAATGAAAAATAATTGAAATTTTTGTCTAATTAGTGTTGTGTTGAGGTGTTTGACGAACTGTGGATTGCAAAATTTTGGATATTATACGCAGGAAGTTATATTTAAAAATTATTTTATCTTTTCTTATTTTCATCTTTTTGCTTATATAATTTTCAGTATAACTGATTGAGAAAAAATTTGGCGGAATGTGATTTTATAAAAGATATTACTGATAGTCCTGTGTAGTAGTATCACATGAATTTATTCAGTTAGTAAAAACTTAGATTAGATGCATTACATAAAGAATTATTGATAGAATGCAAGTTTCATGGTTTTTCCAAAACAAATATTTAATATTGATAAGAAAATATGTTTTGACTTCAACAAAAAGAGATAACAAAGTAACTTTAAATGAGAAAATCAATAAACTTCATAAATATATATGAACTTGAGTTAAAACTTCCTGTTGTGTACATTTATTGTACATCTGTCTTTAATAAGTCATAAAAACAGGTAGTCTCAAAGTCAATTTTTGAATTGTGAACTTTTTGGGTGTTCATTTCAGTACACAAAAAATTTTCATAAGAAAATAGATTTTATTTCGATCTTTAAGAAATTTTAGAAGAGAGACATTGAGCAAAGATTGGTTCCAATCTGCAGGGTTGCCTATGAATACCTAAGATTTCTTTTAATTGAGGTTGTTAATGATTAACTCAATTTAACAAAAGATATATATTTTACTTAAATACATTTAAAAAATTTCAGAACGTTAGTTATTTTTTAGAAATGCGTTATTGGTTTGGATTATTACCTTTTTCTTTTTAAAAAATGAAATATTCTGAATAGATTGGTTCTAATCAGCCCACAAAAAAGTATTAAGTGAATTTATTTGGTTAGGAAAAACTTAGATTGGATGCATAACAGAAGGAATTATTGATAGAGTGCAAGTTTCATGGTTTTTCCAAGAAAAATATTTCATATTAACAAGAAAATATGTTTTTACTCCAACAAAAAAAGATAACGAAGGAACTTTAAATGAGAATATCAATAAATTTAATAAATCTATTTGAATTTGGTTAAAAAAGCTGCCATGCACACATACACAGCTAATATATGTTCCATTATTCATAACTTTAGTTATCCTATAAATTACCCCTGATGAGGAAGTCTAAATTGGTTTCGAAACATGTTGGTCCCCAGTAGTATAAAAAAGACGAAAAAAAGAGTGTGAGGCTGGTTTTGGTTGACTCTTTTCCTTTTCTTCCTCTTTTTTTTGTTTGTACATTCATTGTACATTTGTCTCTAATGAGCCGAAAAAGCGGATAGTCACGAAGTCTAGTTTTGATTTGTTAATTTTTTGGGTGTTCCTTTTTCAGTACACCAAAAATTTTCATAAGAGAGTATAGATTTCATTTCAATCTTTAGGAAATTTTGAAATATTCGGCCAACTTCAACTTACAGGGGAGTGGGCGAAGAGGGCCTAATATGAAACGAAAAAATCTGCCCACTTCGCGGGCACATTCTAATCGCGTTTTTTTTTTATTTCAAATATAGAAGAAAATTAATTTACTTAAGGCTCTATCGGCCTTAAGGAATACATTCTCATCATTTCTCGATCGATTTCCTGCGTTCACCGTATAATATATATAAATAAATAATTAAAGAAACAATACAAAAATTATCTTGATGAATTACGATTGGTCCTATAAAGAAATGTTTAATGGCAATTTTATATGACTTTTTAAAAGCACAGCTTCTACTTCCTTGACTTTTTTTCTTATCTCGCGTCGTTTAGCTCAAAAATCAAAATAAAAATATTCCAATATCATTTTCCATACTTAAAAAACAAACTGTGCCTCCTACCAATAAATGTTCTGAAGAAAGCTTATAAGTCCTCGTGAAAGCAATAGTTTTGATACCTCAACTTTCTCGTATTTCGCGGTATTTGGCTCGAAATTTGAATTTTCGATTTTTCAAGAAAATTCCAAAATTTGCTACGACAATCTTGTAGGGCTTTCAGAAAGCAACGTTTTTTTTCGTGACTTTTTTTTATATCGTACATTGTTTGGTTTAAAATTTTCATTTTGGTTATTTTTTTTTTCAATTTTGAAAATGCTATAAATCTCATAATTTTCTTTTTATCGAAAAAAATCATTATGCTAAATTGTTCGACTTTTTGAGTACTACGAATAGGTGTACATATAATTTTTGAATCTTGAAAAAAAATGGTCCTAAAAATTACCTGCTCTGATGAGAATGTAAAAAGCTAAAACCATTTGTTTAGATACAAAGCGGCTTATGAGAAAAAATGGTTAAAAGGAATCCGCGCTGAATTACTACCGGTCGAATCGTTGAGTGCTTCAGCAACTGCGATAGAGCAATGGTCTAGGTTCTGGGTAAGAGATTCTGCCGTCCTGCGTTCGCGACTTGTACTTTTTAAAAAAATTTTCTAATTCTTTTCTTCAATTATTTAACCGCTTATATGCCTTAATATTATAAAAATAATACTAAATAGTGAAAAACTATTTTTCAAAACGAAAAATTATTATTTCTGGCACAAAAATTTGTTCATCAATAAGTTGATGTCTGTAATATATAATATAGTATATTCGAAATAAATTTATCATTAAAATATTTAATTCCAAATTTATTTCAACAATTTAATATGTGTTCATTAATTTTTCGCTGGTAAAAACGTCGAACAAATTTCAAAATAACAATGTTTATTGGTAAAAATAATGGGTGTACTTCCGAAAAGCGCATACCTCGGATTAATTTGAAACTCCGTATACCTGTGTATTTTGACGCGCTGATCACGAATATGATAGTGAAAATTGGCGAAAATTCGATTTTCATGGTGAAAGCCATGAAAAACCCATGGAAATCATGCTCCCCTTTTACGTTTATCTCAGTAAATAATGAAAAAAATTTTTAAAAAGCTTCAAACAAAAGTTGTAGAACTACTCAAAATACACCTTTTATTTATCATAAAGTTTTTCTGAAAAACCAATATTTTTCGAGAAATGAAGGAAAATGTTGATACGAAGTGTAGAATTGCTTGGAATGGAACTTGTGGCACTCCTGTGAATGGTCACCGAATTAATGTGGGTCACATCCCTACCCCTTTTCAACGTCTCGTTGGGGGAGGGGGAAGGCACCCCTGTTACTGGTCACAGAATGAGTGTAGGGGGGGGGGTCGCCCTGTGACTAGTCGTAGAAATAATGTAGGTCACATCCTTACCCCTTTCCAATCAATGTCCGCTCTCGAAAGTTTCGCTTCTCCTAAGCATTGTACGAGCGCGTGTTCAGCTTTCCAGGAATTTTTCATATCATTTAAGTCCATTTGCTCAAAAACTGTCAGTCGTAGAGTAAAAATGTGTTGAATATAAAATATGTATTTTTAAAGGTTCTACGTCTTCTATTTGAAACATTTTTGTAAAAATTCATTATTTACTAAGATAAAATCAAAAAACTATGATTTTCATGGGTTTTTTGTGGTTTCCACCATGAAAATGGCATTCGCGCCTATTTTCACTCTCACTTTCGTAATCAGCGCATCAAAATACATAAATCTACGGAGTTTCAAATTAATTGGAGGTATGCGCTTCTCGGAAGTATATCCATAACAATATTTGGATGTTGGTGGTAAATTGGCTTTGGGGCCGAAACGTCTGACTCAATGATACATTGAATTCATTTCTTGTGACCCTAAAGCCAATTTACCACCAACATCTAAATATTATTTTAACTGAGAGTCGACACAACTCCTTTCTTTAAAAATCATAGCCAAAATAATTGATTATATATTGAGAAAAAAAAGGGAAAGGTTACAAAGGCTTATACGAAAAAGAAAGAATCGAAAAAGAGAAATAGCTGAAAGAGCTAGATTAAGGCGAGAAAGAGTAGAACAGGAAATAGTAAGGCGAACTTGGTATAGAGAAATTATAAACAAAGAAAATTTTGAAGCAGATTTTATTTTGGTGATAATACTGACATAAGTTGAAGTTGGCTAAGTATTTCAAAATTCAAATTTCTCGCATTTGAATCACGACATCCGACATCAATTTAGTCGTTACCTTGTTTAACCAAATCTCAAAATAGCAATCTTTCGGGCTCTTTTGAAGATCGATATTTCGGTAGAAAAAGGCTTGGGACCAACGCAAAATGATCAAGGGTATAGAATGAAGATCTGATTTACATATTCTGTAAATCTTGGATTTTTTACATTTTCTCTCTACGAGTTATTCATCCGCAAATATTAATGAAACTTCCAAAGATTTAGCCCTTTAAAGAGCTAAGACTATAAAAAGCCTCACCAAAAATGAACCTTCTGAGGTTAAAACGCAACTCTCGTTCAATATTTTACAATATAATTACTCATGCATATGTTTATAATAATAAATAAAATAAAATAAAATAATAAAATAAAATCATAAAATAATAATAAAATAAAATAGTCATAAAAGTTTAAAGACTATTGAATACGTCTGATTTGATTCAATTCAAGTTTACGTTGCAGAATTTGAGTTTTTCTCTATTTTGTAATGCACATAAATGTGACATTCTTCTGTACCTGCATTGCATTTTGAAAATCAAATTTCGGAATAGGAATAAAGTAATTTAATAAATTTATATGACAAATAAGTGTAATAAAATATTAAATTTCATTATAGATAAGTATCAAAATGTTTAAAAATTAGGCCGCAGCCGACTTCGGCGAAATAAAATGGAATGACCCATTTATTCAAAAATAGTAATCCAGATC
Source organism: Melikaiella ostensackeni (assembly GCA_032362435.1). Classification (NCBI taxonomy): domain Eukaryota; kingdom Metazoa; phylum Arthropoda; class Insecta; order Hymenoptera; family Cynipidae; genus Melikaiella; species Melikaiella ostensackeni. Next base: position 15,133,754 of record JAUMHM010000072.1, read on the forward strand.
AGCGCAGGAACTCTCTAACAACAATATTCAATAGTATCAGATAGTTAAATTGTTGTTTTGTTTTGTTATAAACAATTTAGTTAGCGAAAGAGGTTTCTCAAGGATTGGCTACTTTTTACTGCTTCACAGTGTTATTTTTTGGAGGAAATGTTAATGTAATAAGGTTTTATTAGAAACTGGATCGAAATGAACAATCTATAGTAATTTTCTAAACATATGCACATTCTAGCCATTATTTAATAGATATATTAATAAGTTTATTTTTTAGGTGCGGCTGAAAACATCTCGTCGATGGACCCTTAAAGTAATAATTTGCTATTGAACAAAATTTTTTTATTATTTCAACAAATTTGATAAGCAAATGCATATAACTTTGTCAGTTTTCACTATAAAGAGTTTTTTTCGAAAGTTTTTTCTGTGAAATTAAATAAAATTAATTTTCTTATGGCTTTAGCCCAGGGTGAGGTCGCAAGCATTTAGGAGTAAGAATAGTGATTAAAACGATATGTAACAAATAGTTCATAAGGTAGAATATATACGGATTGTTTGTATGAGAATATGTGATGGTTTTGTAGAGACTCTCAAGCCCGTAAAAGAAAGAGGGCATGAAAAAATAAAGAAAGACAATTGCAATTAACAAATGCATAACTCCGTCAATGTTTACTGCAAATGTTTCGTTTTTCCCATAAAATCAACTAAAATAATCTTGCTCATGCTTCAGCACTGTGATGCAGCTTTGTTGGACAACAATCATTTATTATTTAATCATTTCCAATTAACAAATCTACAACTTCGTCAATTTTCACTACAAATTCGCTTTTTCTCCGTAAAATAAAATAAAATTATCTTGCTTATGATTCAACAAGATACTTTTAGTTGACTTTACAGCGAAAAAGAAAATTTTTTAGTGAAAGTTGACAAAGCTATGCATTTTTAAAAAATAATGTTTAAATAATAAACAATTGTTGTCTAACGGAGCTGTATCATAGTGCTAGGCTATGAGCAAACTAATTTTAGTTGATTTTACCGACAAAATTAAATCCTTATAGTGAAAACTAACTTAATTAATGACTGAAATAATTAAAATAAAACAATGATAAATTGTTGTCCAATAGCAAGTTAGCACTGCAGAGGACCATTGAGAAAATGTATTCAGTCGCACATGGAAAACAAACGAAATATTTTCATTAAATAATGGTCAAAATGTGCACTTGTTTGAAAATCACTAAAATTCATTTGATTTCGATCCAGTTTCTACTAAAACCTTATTACATTAACATTTGCTCCAAAAAATATCAGTTAGAAGCAGCAAGAAGTAGCCAATTCTAGAAAAACCAGTCTGTTCACTAATTTGCTTATAGCAAAAAAAATTTATTCATCTCATACTGCTGGGCGTTGTTTTTATAGAGAGTTTCTGCTCTGATTCTAATTACTACGGAATAAATATAAAAAATACAAAATGGTGGTTTGCAACGAAATTTTTTATATTTTTTCATTTTTAAATACAAAATGTTTGAAACCTTCTTTTAAAATCAGCCTCAAGCGATCTATGCGAAATTTAATTAACTTTCATTGAAATACAAAACTTTCAAGTTGGAGAGAGCATTAAACTACGTTTTGGTGGCATTAACTCATTTCGGCCAAAAAAGTGAGATAGCACCCTATGGTTTAACATGGAAAAAAAATTAACTTTAAAAGTGAAAAATAAGTGAAAAAATATATCGTCCATATTCGTGCTATAACATTTTCTTGATTTTAAGTAGTGCAAAGTAGTTGGTTTCAAGCTATGTTTTTTCTTTCAAATATTAACCTGAAAAATTTACCTGTGAGAAGTTAGTTTAAATATAAAAAAAATTGAAAACGACAGACAGTTTAACCGAAAGAACTTTTCTACAGTTTAAACGCCTGTACGGTTAAAAGTAGAAATTATTTGAATTGCTTAAACGTTCAACCGATCAAACGCGGAGCACTAAATTCAAAGCAATTTTTTTAGTGTATGGTCAGAAATTCTTTACTATAAATATTTTTACAAAATGCTATTTTTTAAACATTTGACTTTTCAGAAACAATGAAATATCAAAACATTTAGTGAAACTTATAGAGTAGTCGAAAAGTCGACAAGAAAATCAATAGAAAAAACTAGGGAACTGAAGTTCGTAATTTCGACAGTAATTACGTGTAAATGTCGGGAATGTTGGAAGTTACGAAAAATGACAGACAATTACCAGCACAATCAACTGTTTTGAGAAGTGAGTTTAAAATGATCGATTCTTTTGCTTTCGATTTTCAACGTTCACTTACCTTTTGTGAACCCATGTCAAAATGTGAAAATTAAGTACGTGAATGTGGTAAGGATTGTTTTTGTAAAAAAAGAGAAGATTAAATCACTGTTATAATCGCAACTTTTTTGTGAGTAATTTTATTATGTTTGACAATAAAATATTTGAAATATCTAAACAATTTGACAAATGCCATAATTTCCAAAAATTTCCATTGTTAAAGGCAAATGTCAGAAATTACTGAGGCTTTTCCGTAATTTCGGAAATTTTACGTCCCTAGAAAGAACAAGGGTAGGGTGTTTGAAAAAATCGACTCCCAACCTTGTGTCAGGATCTTTTTTTTGATCCTGAAGAATTAGCAGTTACAAAATCACGCCTGATTTAAAATACTACAAATCTGAAATTAAAATGGAAAGAAATATTTTGCATGTTTAATCGTCTTCCTCATCGTCCTCGTCATCATCGTCATCTTCTTCTATTTCTCCCTCTTGTTCGTCCTCCTCTCCTTCAGTCAAGAGAAATAAAGATTGATTATTTTAATATCAAAAATAGGTACATTTAATTAATTAACTTCACAGTAAACCCCCAGGAATAAAATCTATCTTCAAATTGGATAAAAACGCTGCAGCACATTTATCCACTCAAAAATAAAATTTTTCTGACGAAAGATAAAATCTATCTGGCGAAAGATGAAAATTTATCTGACGCATGTGACATAAATATTTTCGTCAGATAAATTTTTATCTCTCGCTAGATAAATTTTATCTTTGAGTGGATAAATCTGCTGCAGCGTTTTCATCCAATTTGAAGATAGAATGTATTCCTGGCGTTTACAGTGTATAGTTTTCTTGCAGTGTCCGTAGTACAACACATTTGGAGTAAAATATATATTTTTCAAAATAAAAAAAAGATTGAAAAATATCCTTAAAAATTATTCCCTACAAAATCGAAATCTTACCTAAAATTTCTTTTGGAGGTGGTGGTAAATGTGCGATACGATAAGCTTCCTCCTCTTCAAAAGATGGATCTGCAATTTCCAACACCTCTGGCCCAATTTTGTATTGATCTTGCACTTGTGGCATGGGAGGTGGAGAGTAATTGTATGCAATGTATTTATTTCCCCAGCCAATGTACAAGTTGGCGAATCTCCTTTAGGCACGAGAATTTTTAAAAGTTTATGAAGAAGAAATTTTTTATTTTTCAATCGTTAAAATTTTGTAAAAACGAAGTGAAGAAGTTCTTTCTAAGCTCCGTCTCCATCAAGAATCAATATTATATAATTCTCTTTGGGAAACTTCTAAATAAAAAAACTTGACAGGCCGGATGCACTCAAGTAAAGGCCTGTTAAGGAAGTAATGTAAGACACCCTATGGTGTCTTACATTAGGCACCCTATTTCTTCCAACCTTAGAAGCCGGATATGTACCCGATTTCTCCCAAATCTCAGGACTTAAATAGATTCGAATAGGCACCCGATTTATCGAAATTTTAGGACGCGAATAGATCCGAATAAGCACCCGACTTCTCTCAACCTTAGGACACAGGCAGACCCGGATATGTACCCGATATCTCACAAATATTAGGACCCAAGTAGACACGAATAGGCACCCAAGTTCTCCTAAGCTTATGATCCAGATACACCCGGATATACTTTGATATGCACCCGATTACAACTTATTCTTAGGACACAAATAGACCCGAATAGGCATCCGATTTCTCCCAAATTCAGGACCTAGATAGACCCGAATAGGTACACAATATCTACCAACCTTAGGATCTTGATAGGCCAGGATAGGCACCCGGTTTCTCGTGACTCTTAGGACTTAGATAGATTTGAAAAGGCACACGATTTTTCCCAATCTTAGGACCAGGAGAGACCCGAATATGCACATGACTTCTCTTAACTTCTATGACCCAAATCGACTTGAATATGCGCCCGATTTTACATTACTCTAAGGACCCATATAGACTCGAATAGACATCTGAGTCCTCCCAAACTTAGGACCCAGATTAACCCAAATAAACTCTGATATGCACCCAAAGAGACCCGGAAAGGCATCCGATATTTTTCAATCTACAGGACCCAGATAAACCCCGATATGCGTCTGCTTTCTCACAAATCTTAGGGCCCAAATAGCCTAGAATAGGCATCTGAGTCCTCTCAAACTTCAACCCAGATAGGCCCGGATATACTCTGATATGCACCCGATTTTATGAACTCCGAGGTCCCAAATATATGTACCCGATTTTTTACAAATCTTAAGATTTGAACAGGCACCCGAACTCTCTCGAACTTTGAATTGACAGACCCAGATAAACTCAATATACAGCCGATTTTACCCAACTCTTAGGACCCAAGTATACCCGAATAGGCACCCAATATCGCTCAACTCTTAGGACCTCAGTAGACCCGAATAGTTACTATGCATTCGATTTCTCAGGAGTTAGGACTCAAACATACCCGATGCACCCGATTCCTTACAAATCTTAGGTCCCAAATAGATCAGAATAGGCACTTGAGTTCCCCTAAGCTTCGAACCCAGATAGACCCGGATATGCACCCAATTTCTCTTAAATCTGAAGACCCAAATAGGCAACCGAGTTCTTCCAAACTTTGGACCCGGATATAACTAGATATGCACCCGATGTCACCCAACTCTTAGAACCCAAATATACCCGAATAGGCACCCAATATCTCCCAACTCTTAGAGCCTAAATAGACCCGAATAGTCACCCGACTTCTCTACTGACTCCGTAAATTCCACCGTTCCACCGTTGTTAATCTTTGCCTTTTTATGATTTCTACTAGAAATTATCACGAAAGACACAAATCAAGTATCAAATACTTCAAACATAAGCAATTAATTTTTTCAAGTAGAAATACCTTCCCGATGCAAAAGCAAACGCTCCTGGCCAGATATTTGATCGAACAATAGCAATCGAAGTTTCTGTTTGAACTCGAGAGGACTGTCTGGCAGTCCAGGGCACTATTGAGTCCAAAGTGGCATCTTCTGACAAAGGAGTGAGCAAGGGTGGACCCACTTCTCTTTCTATAGTTGGCGCCTCTTTTTCCTCCTCTTCTTCCTCTTCTTCCTCTTCAACTTCTTCATCCTATAAAAATATTTTTTTTTAATTCCACAATGGTACAAATTGAAGAAACAATAATGTGTATAAACAATAATATGTGTATTTGTATGCATGTGTGTATGCATGTGTAT
>JAUMHM010000072.1:15161993-15191902 GCA_032362435.1 Melikaiella ostensackeni
CTTATATGGGAGGTTTTACGACCCTCGAAGTAAACCGGCCGGAACCGAAACTCGGTCTACTTCGAGGTCGCAGTGTACTAATTTGAGAGGGGTGGGGGTCGTGCCAAAAACTGTAATTGATAACATGGGGTGGAAGTTATGGAAGTAATGTTTCAAACTTAGGTAACGTTTAGTACGTTTCCTAATGATAAATTCTAACAAAATTTTCGTACCTTGTGAAAGATGATCATTCAACGGTACAGTTCAATAATAATTCGACAAGTTTGAAAATTACTTTCATATTTCAGACTTCACACTCTTTCCATACTACGCTCTTTACCCTTTTTTTTAAAAGAAATATCCTTTTTCCCCCTGTATTCAAGACACTTCCCCTTTTTCTCGTTTTTTTTTGCTTAAATGGGAACTTTATTAATATAATCCAATAAGAAATTCCAACTATTTTTGGTGAAAAATTAATTTTTTTGTTACAAATTCAATCATTTTGTTTAAAATGCAACTATTTACTTAAAAAGTCATCTTTTTTGGTGTAAATTTCGACTACTTGATTGAAAGTTGAACTACTTTGTTAAGAAATGATTATTTGGTAAAAAATTCATCTTTTTGGTCGAAAATTGAACTATTTTGTTGAAAATTTGTTGTTTTTTTTTGTTTGAAAATTAATTTTTTAACTGCAAATGTAACTATTCCATTTATAGTTGAAAATTTATATTTGTTGAAAAATTAGTTTCTTTTTCGTTTGAGAATTAATTTTTTTAACTGAAAATGTAACTATCACATTTTTGGTCAGAAACTGATATTTCAAAGCGAAAATTGATCTTTTCTAGTTGAAAATTCTTCTAATTGGTTGAAAATTCATGTAATTTGTTCAAAGTTCTTTTTTTTTTTGTTGAATTCAACTACTTTTTACATCAAATTCAAATCTTGTTCTGTTGAAATATAAACTATTACATGCTACGTTAAACATTCATTTTTTTTGGTTGAAAAATCAACTACATGGTTTAGAGATGAACTACTTCGTGAAAAATTATTTTTTTGTTGTTGTTGAAGATTTGTCATTTCAGTTAAATATTCAACTATTTGGTTGTAGAATATTCGTCTTTTTGGCTTAATGATTAACTTTTTTGTTGAAAATTCATATTTTTGGTTGAAAATTCAACTATTTGCTTAAGAATTAAACTGTTTATTTGGAAATTTCACTATTCGATAGATAATTAACATTTTGTTGAAAAATCATGTTTTTGGATGGAAAATTCAACTGTTTTGTAGATAATTCGTCCTTTTGGCTTCATAAATCAACAATTTTATTGAAAATTAATGTATTTTATTGAAAAATCGTTCTTTTCTTTGGTAGAACCTTAATCTTCTTTGTAGAAAATTCATTTTTTTGTTTGGAAATTTAACTCATATGTTGAAAATTCGATGTTTATTTAGTTAAAAATAAATTTTTTGTCTGAAAATTTAACTATTCCATTTTTTGTTGAAAATTTACCATTTATAAGTTCAAAATTCAACTATATTGTACGAAATTAATGTGTTTATTGAAAATTCATCTTTTTGGCTAGGAAATTAAACTTATTTATTCATTGAGGATTCCACTATTTTGTTGAAATCCATTTTTGTGATTAAATTTAACTATTCGGTTGAAAATTCATCTTTCCCGGTTTGAAATGCAAATGTTTTCTAAAATAATCGACTTCTTAGCTTGAAAACTTGACTACTCTTTTGTTAAAAATTTGTCTTTTTGGGTAGAACTTTCATCTTCTTGGTGGGAAATTAATTTTTTTGGTTGAAAATTTAATATTTTGCTGAAAATCCGTTGTTTAATTGTTTTAAAAATTTAGTTCTTAACCTGAAAATTTAACCATTCCATTTCTGGTTCAAAATTCATCATTTATAATTGAAAAATTTAACTATTTGGTACAAAATTTACGTGTTTTCTTGAAAATTAGTTTTTTTGGGTAGAAAATTAATCTTCTTTTTTGAAAATTCATCTTTTTGGTTGGGGATTGAACTATTTTGCTGAAAATATGTTTATTTTCCTCGAAGTAACTTTTAAACTGAAAATTAACCTATTCCATTTTTGGTTGAAAACTTATGTTTTTTACTTGGAAATTCATTTATTTGATGAAAATTCGTCTTTTAGAAGAAACTTTATCTTCTCAAATGAAAATTCATCTTTGCAGATTAAAAATTCAAATATTTGGTTCAAAATTACACTGTATAGTTGAAAGTTTAATTATTTTGTTGTAAATTCAACTATTTTGTTAAAGTTATTTTTTATAAAAAATTCAACTATTTTGTTGAAAATTCATTCTTTGGATTGAAAGTTCATCTTTTATGGTAGAAGAGTCATCTTCCTCAGTTGAAAATAAACTTCTTTGTTGAAAATTTAACTGTCTTTGAAAAATTACATCTTTCTGGCTTGAAAATTGAACTATTTTGTTGAAAAGTCATCTTTTTTTATGAAAAATTCAACTACTTGATTGAATGTTGAACTACTTTTTTATAAATGCATTTTTAATTGAAAATTGAACTTTTCTAGTTGAAAATTTATTTATTTTGTTCAAAATTCGTCTTTTTCCGTTGAATTCAACTACTTTTTATTTCAAATACAAATCTTGTCCGGTTGAAATATAAACTATTAAATGTTCCGTTGAAAATTCATTTTTATTGTTGGAAAATCAACTACTTGGTTTAAAGTTGAACTACTTTGTGAAAAATACATTTTTTTTTGGTTGAAGATTCGTCATTTTAGTTGAATATTCAACTATTTGGCTGTACTGTATTCGTCTTTTTGGCTTGAAAATTAGCCTTTTTCTTGAAAATTCATGTTTTTGGTTGAAAACACAACTATTTGTTGAAAAATTCTACTATTCTTTTGGAAATTTAAGTATTCGATAGAAAATTAACTTTGTTCTTGAAAAATCATGTTTCTGGGTTGAAAATTCAAATATTTTGTAGATAATTCGTCTTTTTGGCTTCAATTTCAACAATTTTATTCAAAAAATATATGTATATTGTTAAAAAATCGTTTTATTGGTAGAACATTAATCTTCTTTGTAGAAAATTCATTTTTTTGTTTGAAAATTAAACTATTTTGTTGAAAATTCGTTGTTCGTTTGGTTGAAAAATAATTTTTCATCTGAAAATTCAACTATTTCATTTTTGGTTGACTACTTTTTATTTCAAATTCAAGTCTTGTTTGGTTGAAATAAAAACTATTACAAGCTTCGTTGAGGATTCACCTTTTTTAGATGAAAAATCAACTACTTGGTTCAAAGTTGAACGACTTTGTGAAAAATTCATTTTTTTTGTTTGTTGAAGATTCGTCATTTCAGTTGAATATTCAACTATTTAGTTGCAGAATAATTCAACTATTTTGCTATGAAATTAAACTATTCGGTTAAAAATTAAACTGTTTCTTTGGGAATTTAACTATTTGATAGAAAATTAAAATTCTGTTGAAAAATCATGTTTTTGGGTGGAAAATTAAACTGTTTTGTAGATAATTCGTCTTTTTGGCTACATAACTCAACAATTTTATTGAAAATTAACGTATTTTATTCCAAAATCGTTCTTTCATTTGGTAGAACCTTAATATTCTTTGTAGAAAATTCTTTTTTTTTTTTGTTTGAAAATTTAACTATTTTGTTGAAAATTCGTTGTTTATTTAGTTAAAAATTAATTTTTCATCTGAAAGTTTAAATATTCTATTTTTTGTTGGAAATTTACCATTTAGAAGTTAAAAATTCAACTATTTGGTACGAAATTCATGTGTTTTGTTGAAAATTCGTCTTTTTGGCTAGAAAATTGATCTTGTTTATTGGAGATTCATCTTTTAGTTGAGAATCCCACTATTTGGCTAAAAATTCATTTTTTTTTTTGGTTGAATTCAACTATTTGGTTGGAAATTCATCATTTCCGGTTTAAAATTCAACTGTTTTGTAAAACATTCGACTTTTTAGCTTGAAAACTCAACTACTATTTTGTTGAAAATTCGTCTTTTTGCATAGCACATGAATCTTCTTGGTAGGAAATTCTTTTTTTTATTGAAAATTTGAGTATTTTGTTCAAAATTTGTTGTTCATTTGGTTAAACATTTATTTTTTGATCTGAAAATTTAGCCATTCCATTTTTGTATAAAAATTTGTCACTTATAAGTTGAAAATTGAGTTATTTGGTACAAAATTCATGTGTTTTCTTAAAAATTCGTTTTTGGGTGGAAAATTCATCTTTTTTTTTAAATTCATCTTTCTTGGTCGAAAATATACTTTTCCGTTAGAAATTCAATTGTCTGCGAAAATTCCATCTTTTTGGCTTGAAAATTTAACTATTTTGTTGAAAATGCAACTATTCTGTTAAAAAGTCATCGTTTTTGTTTAAAAAATCAACTACTTGATTAAATGTTGAAGTACTTTGTTAAAAACTTATTTTGTTGATTGGATATCTCTTCGGTTGAGAATTTTTTTTTTGGTTGAAAAATAATTTTTTCAACAGAAAATGTAACCATTCCGTTTATAGTTGAAAATTTATCTTTTTTAGTTGAAACTTCTTCTCTTTGGTTGAAAATTTAAATATTTTGTTGAAAATTTTATTTTTTTGTTTTGGTTGAGAAATAATTTTCTTAACTGAAAATGTACTCGTAACTATCCCATTCTTGGTTGAAAATTAATATTTTCAGTTGAAAATTCGTCTCATTGTTGGAGAATTCATGTATTTTGTTCAAAATTCGTCTTTTTTCGCCGAATTTAACTACTTTTTATGCCAATTCAAATCTTGTCTGGTTGAAAATTAAACTGTTTTGTAGATAATTCGTCTTTTTGGCTTCAAAATTCAACAATATTACTGAAAATTAATGTATTTTGTTGAAAAATCGTTTCTTTTTATAGAAAACTAATCTTTTTAGTAGAAAATTCAGTTTTTTGTTTGAAAATTTAATTATTTTGTTAAAAATTCGTTATTTTACAGGTTAACAATTAATTTTTATTTGAAAATTTAACTATTCCCCTTTTGGTAGAAAATTTGACATCTATAGGTTGAGAATTCAACTATTTAGTACAAAATTCATGTATTTTTTTTTAAATTCATCTTTTTGGCTAAAAAATTAAACTTATTTATTGAGGATTCCACTATTTGATGAAAATTCATTTTTTTGATTGAATTTAACTATTCGCTTGAAAATTCATTTTTTTCTGGTTTGAAATTCAAATCTTTTATAAAATATTCGACTCTTTAGCTTGAAAGCTTAATTACTCTTTTGTTGAAAATTCGTCTTTTTGAGTAGAAATTTCATCTTCTTGGTAGGAATTAAATTTTTTTGGTTGAAAATGTAACTATTTTGATGAAAATTCGTTGTTTAATTGTTTTTAAAATGTAGTTTTTAACTTTAATATTTAACCATTCCATTTTCGGTTGAAAATTTATTATTTATAAGTTAAAAATTCAACTATTTGGTACAAAATTCGTTTTGTTTTCCTTAAAGTAATTTTTTAAACTGAAAATTTAACTATTCCATTTTTGGTTGAAAACTTAAGTTTTTTTACTTGAAAATGCATAATTGCACTGTTTAGTTGAAAGTTCAATTATTTTGTTGAAAATTGAACTATTTTGTTAGAGTTATCTTTTTTGATAAAAAATTCAACTCTTTTGTTAAAAATTCATTCTTTGGATTGAATGTTTATCTTTTATGACAGAAAAGTCATCTATCTTGGTTGCAGATTCATCTTTCTTGGTTGAAAATAAACTTTTTTGTTGATAATTTAGCTGTCTTCGAAAAGTTCCGTCTTTTTGGCTTGAAAATTGAACTATTTTGTTAAAAAGGCAACTATTTTGTTGAAAAGTCATCTTTTTTAGTGAAAAATTCAACCACTTTATTAAATGTTGAACTTATTTGCTAAAAAATCATTTTTAACTGAAAATTGATCTTTTCTAGTTGAAAATTCATCTAATTGGTGGAAAATTCATGTATTTTGTTCAAAATTCGTATTTTTCCGTTGAATTCAACTACTTTTTATTTCAGATTCAAATATTGTTCGGTTGAAATATAAACTATTAAATCTTTCGTGGAGAATTCATCTTTTTGTTGAAAAATCAACTACTTGGTTTAAACTTGAACTACTTCGTAAAAAATACATTTTTTTTGGTTGAAGATTCGTCATTTTTGTTCAATATTAGACTATTTGGTTGTAGTATATACGTCTTTTTGGCTTGTAAATTAACTTTTTTGTTAAGAATCCATGCTTTTGGTTGAAAAAACAACTATTTTTTTGTGTAACATTAACCTTCTTTTAAGAAAATTCATTTTTTTGTTTGAAAATTTAACTATTTCATTTTCGGTTGTAAATTGACCATTTATAAGTTGAAAATTCAATTATTTGGTACAAAATTCATATGTCCTATTGAAAATTCGTCAAGTATTTTCGAAAAATTCCGTTTTTTTGGTTTGAAAATTTAACTACTTGGTTAAAAGTTCAACTATTTTGTTGAAGATTTGTCTCTTTCGCTTGAAACTTCAACTATTTGGTTGTTGATACAACTGCGAAAAAAAAAACAAGAATAAAGGTGAAATCCGTGTTTAGTCAATGGCTACGTTACTTTCGGCGGGGGGTGGGGGAGGGAGGTAAAGAATAAACTACGGTTGTCAATGAGGTTGAAGGGGCGGGGAGGGGGTGAAAAATATCCCAAATTCAGTAACTCAGTTTACGAATGGCCCTCAATGTAAACTACGGGTTTTCTAATTTCTCCTTACAAGAGAGATTAAATTGTTTTGAAATTTGTCCACACGAGATAAAGTACATGTCTATTTGATTCTTACGATTCTTATACGATTCAAGAGTTTTCAATGAATCCCTTACACATGAATGAAATAGTGTCGCACGCGTTCGTTTATATCAGCTCGCATCCTGAAGTCTATCTATCGGGTGTCCTAAATAAAATCATGGCTTGGAGGTCGCTTGTCATTTCCTCCGACGCCCACCTTTTCATAAAATACGCTCTTGAAGCTAACGCAAAAAAAAATATTTGACTCATGACACTGCCTGATAAAACGGTTACAATGAAATAAACAATTAAAGGAAGTTGTCGAGGAAAAATGCATTGTATATTACAAAGATAGAGGATATCATAGAGTATTGAACGCAGTATTTAAGATTTCGTAACTTCAGTAAGGAAACAAGATAAATGTTCTGTTTATAATTAATATTAAATTTAAGGGTCATCTACGCTTAATGTAGGTATATTGTTTTTAAATTACAGGACTGAGTTTAGTTTTTGTAAAGAATTTTTTTCAGTTTAGCTTGTTCGATAAAGAAGATTAGAAGCCAATCGAGAATTATAAGTGGATAAAAATGTAGAAAACATTTTGTGGGTTCATTTAGAACCAATCTATTCAGATTATTCCATTTTTCAAAAAAGAAAAGGGTAATAATCCAAACCGAAAACACATTTCTAAAAAAAATGCTAACTTCCTCTAATTTGTAAACTATATTTAGGTAAAATAGATATCTTTTGGTAAATTGAGTTAATTATCAACACCCAAAAAATTCACAAATCAAAATTAGACTTCGAGACTACCCGCTTTTCCGGCTTATCAGAGACAAATGTACAATCAATGTACAAACAAAAGAGAAAAGAGAGGGAGAAAAAGAAAGAGTCAACCAAAACCAAACTCACACTCTTTCTTTTTTCCGCCTTTTTTATACTAATGGGGACCAGAATTTTTCGAAGCCAATTTAGACTTCCTCATCAGGGGTATTTTATAGGATAACCACAGTTACACATAATGAAAGATATATCAATTAAATTAAAATATTACCTGAAAGTTTAAATTAAACATTTTTTATTATCAAATGTTGTTTGGTCAATCTTTCCATTTTCTTATTAAGGCCACGTGAGCGTAACCTCAAAATTTGTTTTTCATATTTTTTTTTCACCAACGTATGTTCACATAAAACGCAATATCGAGTTGAAAATTTCGGAAACTAAATAAGAAGCACTAAGGACCGTTTTTCCGGTCCTAAATTTGTATAATTGTTAAAAAAGCAAAAAAAATGTTTTAGGAAAAAAACTTTTTTTAAATTTATAAAAGTTTAGGACCACACAAACGTTTCTTAGTGCTTTTCATTTAGTTTCCAAAATTTTCAACTCGATATTGCATTTCGTGTGAACGTAAGTTGGTTTGAAAAAAAATGTGAAATTTTTTTTTGAGGTTATGCTCACATGGCCTTAAGATCAAAAATCTTTAAGATCAATGTGAAATTAACTTTCTTGTGAAGATTTTTTTTCTTTTTGTTATTCTAAAATAAAAATCACTTTAAAGTTATGTGCATTTATGAATGGCAGCCTTTTTAACCAAATTTAAAGAGATTTATTTAATTTATTCGTATTCTCATTAACAGTTCCTTTCTTATCTTTTTTTTGTTGAAGTCAAAACATATTTTCTTCTTAATATAAAATATCTTTTTTGGAAAATTTATGACACTTGCATTCCATCAATAAGTCCTTCTGTAATGCATCCAATCTAAGTTTTTACCAACTGAATAAATTCATTTAATGCTTCGATACCGGACTTTCAGTAATATCTACCAAAATCACATTCCACCAAATTTTTACCAATTACACTGAAAAGTACATTAACAGAAACATGAAAATAAGAAACGGTAAAATATTTTTTATACAACTTCCTTTGTGTAAAATCCAAAGAATTGTGATCCAATGTTTTGCAAACACTTTACCACAACACTAATTGAACAAACATTTCAATTATTTTTTAAAGTTTTTTTAAGTTTTGTTGATTTTCTTTTTCTTTTTAGAGATAGAAATATTAATTCACTTTCTTGATAAAAATTTTTTAAATTATGAGAAAAGTTCTTCACCGGGAAGGAAATTCAGAAAAACAAAATGTAGCAATCGAGAGATGGTCGACAACTGACTGTCTACATAGACCCTTAGAAAAACGATCATTTTAACATTTTTTTGAGAATATTACCAGTCCCAAACCCTCGTAAAAGTCATCTTTTCAAAGAATGCTAATAGATTTTAGCAAATTTCACAGAAAGTCTTAGCGACTTAGCCCCTAATATCAAGATTCAGAATTTAGTCCAAAGAGACAATAATAAGATAGTAAAATATTTTTGTATTCAGTTATGAAATTTAATTTTAATTAAGCAAGGATTTATTCCAATCTGCAGGGTTACTTATGAATACTTAAGACGTGATAGAAACTATTAATTATATAAACAATTTTTATTGAAAAATGCACATTTTGACTATTTTCTTATGATTAGGCTACATTTTTTCGCGAAATCAACTCGAAATGTCTTGTCAATGATTCCTTGCTGTCATATTTTTCATAATTACAAAAACTGGTAATTATATAAACAATTTTTGTAATCAAATGCACTTTTTGAGTATTTTTTCATGAATAGGCTTCACTTTTTTGCGAAATCGACTAGAAATGCCTTGCTAAAGACTCCTCGCTGTTATATTTTTTATGGAGATGAAAACTATTAATTATATAGACAATTTTTATAAACAAATGCACATCTTGACTATTTTCTTATGGACAGACTTCATTTTTTTGCGGAATCAACTCGAAATGTCTTGTCAAAGACTCCATGCTGTCATATATTTCAAATTAAAAGAAGATATTAATTTTTGAGCAACAATTAAGCATATTCATAAAAAAATGGTCGAAATGTGCATTTGTTCGAAAAATTGTTTATATACTTAACAGTCTTTGTCATTGTGAAAAATGCGACAGCAAGAAATCGTTGGCAAGACATTTCGAGTTGATTCCGCAAAAAATCAAGCCTATTCACGAAAAAATTGTCAAAATGTGCATTTGTTTAAAAATAATGGTTTAAAAAATTAACACTTTTTGTCATTATGAAAAATTCGAGACCAAAGAGTCTTTGGTAAGACATTTCGAGTTGAATCCGCAAAAAAATAAAGCCTATTCATGAAAAAATAGTCAAAATGTGCATTTGTTTCTAAAAATTGTTTATATAATTAACAGTTTTTGTCACTATGAAAAACATGACAGAAGATATTTGGAGTTGAATCCGCGAATGAAATGAAGCCTATTCATAAGAACATAATCAAAATGTGCATTTGTTTATAAAAATTTCTTATATAATTAAGAGTCTTTGACACAATGAAAAATATGCAGCAAAAAATGTTTGGTAAGATATTTCGAGTTAATTCCGCTAAAAAATAAAGCCTATGAATGAAAAAATTGTTAAAATGTGCATTAGTTTTTAAAAATTGTTTAAATATTTGGTAAACAACAGATATTCTCAACTAATTGCAATCGCACATTAACACTGATCATATTTGATACAAAATCTATGGATTTAAAATAGCTAATCATTGCGAAAAAGTTACTTTTGTTCATTAGTTTGTTAATAATATTATAAACTTTTTTTTCCTACTATAACTCACTGGAAATTATTTTTAGTCAGTTATAGCATTGATTTACGACCTGTTTTAATGGAATGAAAAGTCATAAAGAAATGGTATCACTGAAAAATTAGACAAAAAAAAGTTTAAACTTTGTTCTTAAATAACAAATTGTGATTTTACTGATTTTACTTTACAATATCTCGATTGTAATTTCAAATTACATTTTATATTGTAATGTGTTATAAAATTACAAACATTTTCAATAGTGTGTAGCTTTTAACTCTGAAACACCTCAAAGCATTAAAAATTCAATAAATCTTTTATTTTTCACCAGAATCGTTAAAAATTCACTGATATGATGTGAACAAATGGTATGAACAACGCAAAGATCAAAAGTATCATTTTTAAATTATTGCACTTCTTATTTCACCAAAGGTCACCTCCTAAGACACATCAAAACAATCTGAACATATCTTTGCTGAATGATATAAAATAGAAATTAAAGTTTTGCATGTAAATCATAGAAAAACTTCTGTTACGCAAATACGTAGAAAATTTTAGCTTTAAAGTAAACATTGTCAGGCAAGTGTTGAATTTGAGACTATTATTTTGGATAATATGTATGTACTACATAGTGTTATACGATTTTTTCAAATTGGTGGTGTACTTATTTGAACAATAAAAAAATTGATTTCGTGTTCTTGAATGTTTACGTACAATTAGCTTACCTATATCACTTTTCATTTTATCTTCTTTAATTCTTATTATTAATTATGTAGTAATTTTTATATATTATTCAGTGCATGTAGCTATCCACTGTAGCGTATTTTCCTATGTCATTTTAATTGTATTGTTCATTAATGTGTGAATGATAATAATTTCATGGAAACACATCGTGTTAATTTCCCAGATACAGTTAATAATACTCATTATTTGAAGCACTGAAATTGATATCGAACGTGCTCTGAATGTGTAATTCAAATGCATAATGATGTTTATCAGATAAATTTAATTTTTGCGGAATTGGAGATTCTGATCAGCAAAAAGGATGTCTTCTAAAATTACACAATTTATGTATCGATGAAGAAATTCTATACTGAAACTTGATGAGCAAAGAATCCAAGATAAATTCGATAACAGTGTATATAATCCCATATTGACTCGTAATCAATTTATGTTAAAGTAAATTTAAAATTTAATATGTTATTTAGATGAGTAACAATGATCACAATATGTACTTGTAGGCGTTTATCATGTTAAGAACAATTTTCATGTTCGATTCCCTCCACCCTAAAAGTTATTTCTGAAAATTCAAACTAAACTAATGCAATCGAACTTTCACTTTCATTATTTTATTTTCCAACTATAGCTAGCTGCTTTGCCCTGGTGCACTTAATAAATATTTTGCAATATTTGGGTGAATGGAAAACAGCATCAGAAATCATAATATTTTGAAATATATGTACCTAATACTAGTTGGTTCTCTTAGGTACTTGCGAAAGTTTGGTATCACACTTTATTATTACATTTCTGGAATAATATGGAATAACCTTGAATTTTGTAGTAAATATATGCTCGAATGTAATAGAATTTTCTGGAATATATTCATTCTTCTTGAATTACTCTATTTTTATGTAATATTCTATAATACAATACGTATAATGTTTGCGCTGGAGAGCGATTTATAAAAAGTGTGTAAGAGAGCAGAGCTAGAGAGAGTGAGAGAGTGAGGGAGAAACAAATGGTATCAACCAATTTTAAAGAGAATATAAATAGAGTATAAAAATATGAATATGAATAAATATAAATATAAAATATCAGTTGCAGCTTCAGGTGAAGGCGTCTGACACGCTGGAGGTTTAACGTCGATTAAAATTGTAACTCATATTTTAGAAATAAAACAAAAAAAATGCTCCCGAAACATACCGATCTGATAAATGTGATAAAAAAATTCTTCAAAAAAGTATGTGGTTTCCGATAAATAATATTTAAATGAGTATAAAAAAGTGGCTATTATACTAAAAAGCGAATTGAAGCAAACGCTTTCAGCAGATCATGTATTATAATTTTTTAGATTTTCATGCCAAAAAATTGATTTTGAAAATTTGTCGATTGGCCCCTTATGCACCTTCACGCTTCATTCATTGGCCACACTATCTGAGAAGCAAATGACATATTTTCGCGAGAAATTATTTAAAAATTATTAAACTTTGAATTGTCATATTATCCTACGAATAAATGAGCGGAAATAATGTCAAAAGAACAATTTTTGGTCAATCTTTATGCAATTTAGAGGCCAGTCAGACAATCAACATACAACCAGAATATTTTTTTTGTATGATTGTCCCAAAACATCAATTTACAAGTTTTGTTTCATATCATTCATCGGCTTAAAAAAATCTATTTTATAAAAATTCTGCTAGATTTCGTCTACAAAAAATAAGATTTCTATCTTATTAAATTTGGACAAACCATGTCATGAAATATTTTCAAACCCACGTAATTTTTTAGACTGTTTTTTTTTTTTCAGACATTAATTTTTGGGTTGTGTGATCTGTAATTTCTACTTATTATTTTTATCGATACTATTTATTAATAACTTATTTTTGACCTCATTTCAAAAGCTTTGTTTTCTTCTGCAATAAGCTTATTTCTTATACAATCTATATATAGGTGGTTGGTAGAAACACTGACGTTATACCTAAACTTCAATATAAATATTTTGGTCAATATTAGCCAAGTTATTAACCAAAAAGCTTGAGTGACTGGTGCTACTTCCCAGAGGAAAATTTACCACCGGCGCGGTACTGGCCCAATACTGGCTAAAGCCATAACAATAAATCGGCTGATTACTGGATTGTAGTACCGGATCAGTACCGCTAGTCAGTACTGGCAGGCTACTGGTAAACCCCAGTTAATGATAAATAAGTTCTGTACTGACTTGCAGTACTGAACCAGTAGTGGGCCAGTGCTTATAGTCAGTACGGGCGGGATACTAGTGAAACCCTTAATGATAACTAGGTTCTTTACTGTCTTACAGTACTAAACCAGTACCGAGATAGTACTGACTAGAATAAATTATAAAAAATTCTGATAAAAAATAATTATTAATGAACCACACGGTTGAATTTTTCATATATTGTGGATATACTTATGAGTGATTGTCAAATTGGTGGCAAACTTGAAGTCCCGGCAATATAAAAATTACATAGAAAGTTTCCCTGTTTTTTATTAAATTAATAAATATTTCTTATCATCCTCTACAAAATGGTGAATTCCTTTTTTTCAATTTCTATATTCCAATTACCTTCATTTAATATGCAAACACCCGAAACTTTATTACCGTACTCTGTCCCAAACTTAGTCTTTATATCGATAAAATTATTTTCCTCGTTCTTTTCAACAATATGTAAAAAAAGCTTATTGTATCATATTTCTGACTTTTAAATGAGCAAAACTACAAATTGTGCCCATTTTTTAATTCAAGTAAATATTATTATAAAAGGTTGGAAGTCTGTCCTTCAATTTTAATTTATTCTTTCATTGTCGAAAACTGGGGCTAAGCAGCGCATGTGGAGGAAAGCGGCTCACCCATGATACTGCATTTCTTAATGCGATATTTGCTTCTTCTATGGGTAAAATGTATGAAAGCTTGGAGCTCACAATTGTAAAACTTTAATTGAAAAACGTAGAAGAAGCAACATTGCATTTGAAATACGCAGAATTAAGGGTGCGCCGCTTTTCCTACATATGCGCCGCTTAGCCCCGGCTTACGGTATACCATACGAACCTCTTTTTAAATAAAAAATTATACGAGTAGTTTAAATTGAATTATAAACAGAGAAATATTGAGCATATCGTTTAATACAAGTTTCTATAAAATTAATTTATAATGTTGACTGTCCTCGGCGAAGTCCACGTTTCTAATCAGGCGTCTTTTTTAATTGCAACGTGTTCATTTTTTTTTAAAGGATTCATTTAATCATTTTTGTCTATTCATTCCCGTCCGACAGTGTATATACGCGTTTATGCGCATGTGCATCGATTGATCGTTTGTTCAAATATTTGTTTATTTATTATTTTCTAAGCTTTAAAGGAATGTCAGAGACGTCTGGAGATTTGAAGGAATTACGTTTATTATAAACAAGTATGTCTTGGATGGAGTTTCGTCTATTATATAATGAGGCAGGTATTTACGTAGGTTTTTTCTTTTTCAGAATTTTTCATTTGCTTGAGTTTTGATCATTTTATTATTTTTGGATTATTTAAATATGCCCGCTTTTCCACCAAACTTCCAATCGTATATTCAGTTCCCATATTTCGACTATAAATTGCATAATTATTTCTTATTTTCCGATGAGCCCTTTTTAGATTTCAAACCTTTATAAGTGATACGATAATGTTTCATTATTTATTATTAAATTATTAATAATGATGTGATTGATAGTGTAGTCGTTCAAGTTTGCCTTCGACTTGATAATCACCCTTACATTAAATTGGTAGGTGTATGTTACAATCACTGATGAGTAAGTTACTTTTTAAAATGAACTAGTCTTTTATAAAAATTAATTTTTCTTTTAAGATTTATCATTTTAGTTGAAACTTCATATCTTTGGTTAAATCTTCTACTATTTTCTTGAAAATTCGTCTTTTTGGGTTGAAAATTTATCTCTGTTGTTTGAAAATTTATCTTTTTTTTTTAATTCAACTATTTGGTTGAAAGTTCATGTATTTTGTTAATAATTTGTCATTTTGGGTTGAAAAGTTATCTCTTTTATTTGAAAATTCATCTATTATTTTTTTTTAATTCAACTATTTGGTTGAAAGTTCATGTATTTTGTTGATCATTCGTTTTTTTTTTAGTAGAAAATGAATCGTTTTCGTAAAAAAATCATCTTTTCGGTTGAAAAGTCAACTATTTGGTTGAATGTTGAACTCTTTTGTAAATCTTAATTTTTCTTTGTTGAAGATTTATCATTTTAGTTGAAACTTCATCTCTTTGGTTAAATCTTCTACTATTTTGTTGAAAAATCGTCTTTTTGGGTTGAAAATGTATCTCTTTTGTTTGACAATTCATCTTTTATTGAAAATTCAACTATTTGGTAAAAAGTTCATGTATTTTGTTGATAATTCGTCTTTTTAAGTGGAAAATTCATCTTCTTGGTTAAAAAATCATCTCTTCGGTTGAAAATTCAACTATGCAGTTGAATATTGAACTTTTTTTTTTAAATTAATTTTGTTGTTGAATATTTATAATTTTAGTTGAAACTTCATCTCTTTTGTTAAATTTCAACTATTTCATTGAAAATTCGTCTTTTTTGCTTGAAAGTTCAACTGTCTTTTTGAAGTTGAAATGTATTTCGACTTTGAATCTTTGGAATTTAAAGCGTTTCATATTGAATTCAAAATGCACTCAACATTAATTTTATTTAAAAGACTTTATTCCTCTATTTTCGTGAAAAATCACGCTATTTCTCCTGCTTTGATCGTATTTTGGATTATGAATTCTGATATTTTTAATTTGTATTATATTTTTAATCAGACAAAACTATGGTCATCAATGAGGGGGACGGTTGGTGACGAGGACAAAAAAAAGCCCCAAAATTAGTAACATAATTTATGAACGGCCCCTCATATGTTACTACAAAATTTGGGAGAAATAGTTGACTGAAAATGGATATGTTCCAGAAATCGAGCCAGAAATAGGTAATCTGGAAGAATTGTACACTTTTAGACTCACAGAGGGAAAGTCTTATCAGTGCTGGAAAGGGTTGAGGGGCGACGCTTTGCGTTCGCGGGGGCGTACGGAACCATGGTCTATGAATGAGAATCCCCTCCAACAATTCAATTTTCTCTCCCTCGCTCCGGCTCTTCTTCTCACTACTCTCTCTCTCGTGGAGCATCGGTATCCTTCGGGGTTCGCTTCTCTCTCGGTGCTCCATGCATCTTTTGGTCAGTTTCTCGTGGGTTGCCGCGCGCGCGTTTTCGAACGGCTCGTGAAGGTTTCGTGAAGGTTTGATCGAACGAGAGTATTCGGAGGAAGGGACACCATACAGGACCTTGAAATCCCGACACGCCTGCCGCATTGGATATACGAACGATTTTCGAAGGGATTTTTTTATCTTCCTCATCATGCGCCGGCGATCTATTCGGTCAGTGTTGCTAACCAATTTTTTAAACATCTATTAGCCCTTAATTTTTAAAACAAATTATGGTCAAAAATGTAAATAAAAAAATTGTAAAAGTTGAAACCTTTTTTAAGATTAGATAAAGGATTTGAAATATTTGTGTAGAGTCATCTTCTTGAGAGTGTTGGACAGTTTCTTTTTAGAAGTTTGGAATGTCTATCATTTTTGGGGTGGGAATTGGAACCCTAATGCAGAAAATTTTTATTTGACAGTTTCAGTTTTTACTACTCCATCGTACAGTAGAACCTCTCAGACAGGAACTCGCTTTTCGTTTATATTTTTTCTTGTATGTTTAAAAATTGTTTTTTCCAAACATTCCAAAATATTTCTTAGCAACGTTTAAGAAATATTTAATTATTCATTAATTAGTCATCAGAAAGTGTCACCTAATCACCTTTTGTCACCTATTTTAAAACTTGTCAGCTATTTCATCTATTTTGGAAATTTGTTACCTTTTTTCAGTTAAGAAACTAAAATTTTATTCAAAATTGCAATTTACCATGCCTTGGAAGTTGATTCGTGTTAGCTGAAATGAGCTGAAATTTCGTTGAGACCAAGAATAAGCCGTAAAATGACAGTCAATTTATTTTCTGGTCGGGAATTTTTTAATTCTTATAGTTTTAGTAGAAGAACTTATTCAATCAGGACTCCCAAGTGAGAAAGTCTTACAGCTTTAAACACTTCCAATTTTAAAGTGTTGAACTTCAGAAGCTAATTATTGTAAAATTATTTAATTTTGAAGGCTTCAATTTGACAATTTTAATTTTTTTTATCTCGTATTTTTTAATTGTTAAATTCAGAACGTTAAAAATTTGAAAATATATCATTTTCAATGTTTATTTGTAAGCCGGATAGCGAGTTGCTTCTTCACTTTTATTTGCTTTTTTTTTAAATTGTTAACCTCCTGTACAGAATATGGATCAAATTGAAAAGAAATTCTTGTTCCTTTTTTTAAAAAAAAAATCCATACAAAAATGTAATCCTATCGGATGAAATCTTGTACTCACGCATCGAGACCAAAGATTAAACTTTAAATATTTTCGTTGTTTTCGTCGTTACAAAAAATTGTTTAAGAAAATATTAGCCTAATTTTTCATTGTAAATTTGATGGTGTGTCTACTTTTATCAAAAAAAATTTGGACACATTTTTTCACATAATTTACTTTTTCTTCTAAAAATTGAGACTTTTAGTTTACCTACACTTCTAGATAAATTCGACATGAATTTGTTGGTACCATATACATTTTTTTCATGTTTGTATAATTTTTATTTGAAGATTTATTTGAGGATTAATAAGAAGAAATAAATAAACTTTAGAACAATTTTCATGCTACCGATGAATTCGTGTCGAAAATAGCCAGAAGTCTAGGTAAACTAAAAGTTTTAATTATTAGAAGAGAAAGTAAATTATGTAAAAAATGTATCTCAATTTTTTTCTATAAAATTTCACATCATCATTAAATTTACAATGAAAAAATGAAAAATTAGGCTAATATTGTCGTAAACATTTTTTTGTAACAACTAAAGTAACGAAGATATTTAGAGTATAATCTTTAATCTCGATGCGGAAGTACAAGATTTCATTCGATTAGATTACATTTTTTTAGGGATTTTATTTTTTTAAAAAAAAAAAACAAGATTTCCAAGAGCACATTGCATTTTCCAAACTTTGCGATTTTTGGACCACCCTAATATATGTTTTAGAAATGAAGGCTTTAATAGAATAAATATTATATATATATATATATATATATATATATATATAATGTAATAAATAAAAAAATTTGTTACTCATAACATTCAAATTCAATCATTTCAGCTCAAAACATGATAAATTAGATGATTTCAAATTTATGGTGTTCGAAATTCAAGAATTGTTGTTTAGAGCTTTCTATAGATTTATCACATTTTTGCAAATTCAATAATTTAAAATTCAAGTAGTGAAAATTGGAGAGTTTTAAATAAAAAAGCTTAATAATTGAGTAATTTTACGTTTACAGCCTTCAATATTTAAGAAGAAATTGAATTTTCAAGATTTTGAAATTGAACCCTTAAAGATTCTGCAAAATTATTTTAAATTGAAAGCCTTAATAAGTGTTGAATAATTTTAGACTGAAACATTCAAAATTGCTTGGTTTCAAATTGAAATCGTTTAAAGTTACAGAATTATAAATTAAAACCTTTTAATACTTTAATAACTATTATTTCAAAACGTTGAAAATCGAAAAATTTCAGATTAAAATGTTTGATATTGAAAAATTTTAAATTAGGAGCATTTGAAATTGAATAAATGTAAATTTAAACGTTATTTTACAATTTTCGTTCGAAATCCTTAATAGTTGAATAATTTTTAATTTAAGATGCTAAAAATTCACTTTGATACGTTATAAATTACACAATTTTAAACTATAGTAGCAAGTGAAATTGAATAATTATGAATTGAATCCTTCATAACGATATAATAAATTTTTTTTCAAATTGCAAGAAACAATTTTAAACGTAAAGTGTTCATTTTCAAACAATTTTTAGATTGAAAAATTTAAAACGTTTTGCGTTAAAAACTATCTTGTTCAAAATTTAATTTTTTTAAATTACACAATCTCCAAATGAAAGTCTTAATAGTTAAATAATTAAATTGAAAGCGTTGAAAATTGATTGATTTTAGATTAAAAATTAATAAATGAGAACAATTTCCAGTTGAAAGCCCTTAAAGTTATTTATAAATGCGTCAATTTCAAATTCAAAGTCTTAACAGTTGAACAGTTTTCAGTGTTTCAATGATCAATGTTCAACTGGAAATATTTTCAGTTTGAAGACATCGAAATAAAATTTTTTCAATTTTGATGGCCTCTATTTTTGAATTATACGTACAATTTTAATTTTTTTTCAAGAGTAGTTAATTTTGTATTTTCAATTTTGAGCGATTCAAAGTTCAAACGTAGAATTGTTCCGCATTAGATTTGTAAATTTAGATACTCCTATTCGAATAGGTACTTAAAATTATAAATTCAGTTTCGAGAGCATGAATTTGAAAATTTAAATGATCGGAAACATTTTTCAAAACCCGGAAAATGAGTTGTAATTATTTCTGATTTCTTATTCTTATTCGAAACTAGATTAAATGATCTTCAAATCTAAGAAATAGCGATTAAAGACCATGGAGTTTCTCATTGATTTAATATGGGAAAAAGGCAACTTCTTGCATGTTCATTTGACTTATACACAATTTTTTTCGGCCACCTATTCGTCACCTATTTTCGAAAAAAATTCACCTATTCAGCTTTTTTAACTCCAATAGATACTGTGATGAATGAAAAAAATTGTAAAAGTTGAAGCCTTTTTTAAGATTAGAAAATGGATTCAAAGTTTTTCTTTAGAGTCATCAATTTGAGAGTAATGAACAATTTTTTTTTAGAAGTTTGGAATGCTTATCATTTTTCAGGAGAGAATCAAAACTCTGATGCGGACATTTTTTTCATTCCAAACATTCCAAAATATTTTTTAGCATCTTTTGAAAAATATTTAATTATTCATCAATTTTTAAGGCTCGATTATATTTTAAATTCCACATCAAACTTTTGAAGGCAATTTCGAATATATAATCGAGACGTAAAAATAAATGAAAAATTAAATATATATTTTTCATTGCAATGATTCTCGGATATCATCGAGCATTAGAAACATCATTTTCACCCCAAGGACGCAAAAATCGTTGCAAACAATAGTAAATTTGGTGTATAATTTTTATTGTATAACGTCAGGGGTCAATGAATTTTCAGTTATTCAGCTTCAGTAATTAAAACAAACAAAAAACCTATTTTTGTTAAGTTCAATAAAATTTTGTTTGATCCTGCCACAGCATTTTGTAACTAAACCAAATTATCTGGATGGCTATTTTGTAGATATGACCCGCAAATTTTATTAAATTGTCTAAATATTCTTACAAATTAACAAAAATTTCATGAGTGATGGAAATCACGAAATACAGATTCAAACCCATTTTTTTAATATCCCTGGTTTATATAACTTGGAAAATTTAAAAAATGTGTAGTCCGATATTAATATTAGGTAAAGATTAATTTAAAACACCACGTTATCAAACTTAACGCTCAATTGGACGTAACTATATTCCAAAGTTATAAATATTTCTATGCAAATCGACCGAATTGAGAAATATGCAATTTAAAAATTTTCTTGATCGAATTATAATACAAAAATACGAATTTTCAGAATAAACAGAATAAAAATATAAAATATTTCAAAAGAATGTAAAAAATTCTATCAAATATTTTACAATATTTCCACCTAAATAAATTCTTTAAACTTTCTGGAAAATGCATCGATTGAGTGAATGTCTGGTAAAAGCTCTGCTTTTGTAAACTTTGAATAAAAACGGTTAGAAAAAAGCGCGAAACATTATTCACTTCACCTTTCATTCACTCACTTTTCATTACGCATCGCCGCATACGAATGAATGAACGTAGTCCCTACATATTAATGAGTCGCGAGTTACTCCTTACGGGGATTACTGCTCGTTTACTATTTCTTACAATTACGAATTTCTGGAAAATAAATTCGCCTGAGGGAATGCATTTAAATTCATTAATTTCGATTTAGTAATTGCATTTTTTAACAGTGGAGAAATTATTTTAAATATCACTTTAATATTGATGATTATAGTGATGGAAAGTAACTAGTTACTTTTTTTGATAACGATAATGGTAACGAAGTTACCTTTGTAAATAAGTAACAAATTGATATCTAAATAGTGACATTTTTTTTTCAGTAACAGTAACTATGAAAATCGTCATTTTTTTATTAATTCCAACTTTATTATTGTATTATTTTATTTTTATTATTAATTTTTATTTTATTATTATATTTTATTATTAATTATATTATTTTTTATCAATTTTGATTTTATTGATTACTTTTGAAATGTAGTTCACAAGCCTCTTTTATGACAATCAATAAAATTTACTGCTTTGCAACTATTTTTTCATTTATACTATTCAGATTGTCGCGGCAGATAGCCATGGAGATTTATAGCCCAAAGTAGGAAAATTGGAATTTTTCGCCCACCCAGAAATTCTAAATTTTATAAAATATATAGAAACACTTTTAGAAAGAATAAAAATGAATTTCATAGTTGAATATTCATTTTTTTCAGTTGAAAATTAACTTTTTTAACTGAAAATTTAACTTTTTCAGTTGAGGATTCAACATTTTAGTTGACATTTCATCTATTCGGTTGAAAATTCAAATGTTTTGTTGAAAATGTGTCTTTTTGGATTGAAAATTTTAATATTTTGGTAGAAAATTCAATTATTTTGTTGAAAATACACATTTTCAGGTTGAAAATTCAACTGTTTTGTAGAAAATTCGCCTTTTTGGCTTGAAATTTCAATAACCTGGTTGATTTTTTTTCACTCTCTTGACTGAAAATTTAACTCAGTTGTTGAAAATTCGTCTTTTTTGGTTGGCTGCAACTGTTTTTAATTTAAAATGAAAATATTTTTTGTTCAAATATCAACTATTAAGTATATCTTTCGTTGAGAATTCATCTTTTTCCGTTAAAAGTTTTTTTTTTTTAAATTTGACTATTCCATTCTTGGTCGAACATTTGTTTATCTTTGTAGTTGAAAATGCATGTATTTTGTCAAAAAATCGTATTTTTTTGGTAAAAAGTTAATCTTCCTGATCAAAAATTCATTTCTTTGGCTTAAAATTGAATTATTATTATTAAATTGCTATGCTAAAAATTCATCTTTTTTGGTTTAGTTCAACTCTCTTTAATTGAACATTAAAATCTTTTTTGGTTGAAATATCTACTATTACGTTTTTCGTTGAGAATTCATCTTTTTTCGTTAAAAATTATTTTTTAAAATTGAAAATTCAACTATTCCATTTTTGGTTGAGCATTTATTTTTTTTAGTTGAAACTTCATGTATTTTGTCGAAAATTCGTCTTTTTTATATAAAATTAATCTCTTTGGTTGAAGATTCATCTCTTTTGTCAAAAATTTAACTGTTATGTTTAAAATTCGTATTTTTTGGTTGTGTTCAACTCTTCTTTATTTAAAATAAAAATATTTTTTGACTGAAATATCAACTATTACATTTTTCGTTGAAATTAATTTTTCTTCTGGTTGAAGATTCATAATTTTAGTTAAAAATTTAACTATTATGTTTAAAAAAAATTTTCTTTGGTTAACCATTAATTTTTTTAACTGAAAGTTCAACTGTTTCATTTTTGATTGAAAATTTATATTGTTTAGTTGAAGATTCAACTATTTGGTTGACAATTTCTCTTTTTTAGTGGAAATTTCATGTATTTTTTTGAAGATTCAACCTTTTGGTAGAAAATCCATCTTTTTAGTTAAGAATTCAACTACTTGGTTGAAAATTGAAATTCGAACTAGAAGTTGAATTAGAAATTCATTTTTTTTTTCGTTGAAGCTTCATCGTTTTGATTGAAAATTCATTTATTTGGTTGAAAAATTAACTATATTGTTGAAAACTCGTTTTTTTGGTTAAACGTTAATATTCAACTAAAAATCTAATTATTCCATTTTTGTTTGAAAACTTATTTTTTTATTTGTTAAAAATTTAACTGTTTAGCTTGAATATTGATCTTTCTCAGAACGAAATCCAACAATTTGGTTCAAAATTCATGTATTTTGTTGAAAACTTGTCTTTTTCGGTAGAAAATTAATCTTCTGGTTTGAAAATTCATCTTTTTTATTTGAAAATTCATCTCTTTGGTTGAAAATTTAACTATTCTGTTGGAAATTAGTTTGTTTTCTTGTTGAAAATTGATTTTTTTAATTGAAAATTCAACGATTCCATTTTTGGTTGAAAATTGATCTTTTTTTCGTTGAAAATTCAACTATTTGGTTGAAAATTAACCTTTTTTAAAGGTGGTATAATATTAATATCCAAAAATTTGACTCGTTTTAATGAAATCAAGTTGAAATAGAAATGGAAGTAAAAAAAGAATAAAGTTATTTTGTAATTTCATATTTATTAAATTTAATGGTTTTATAATTAAAAGAGCGCGATGATTCATTATTTTCCAATAATTTTATTAAAACTTTCATTTTGGAGAAATTTCCCTAAAAGCAGGAATTTGTTAATAATTATGTACTCGAGAATCGCAAACTGACTGATTTTATCACAAGGAAACAAGTTCTAGGTGCAGAAAGATCAATGTTCAAGGTCACCAGATTCTTGACATTGTATCCGTATCGATTCAAATTCTTTTTCATTTGATAGGACAGATATATCGGGAAAGGAATGCGCAAATGTATTTTTTCATGCATATTATTATTCCAGAAATAGAGTCAATATGTAAAATCATTAAAGGGATAAGAAATGTATCATTCATGGAAAGTTTATCGAAACATTGAAAATGGTTTGGTTTCATTTTTAAATGTATCCAAATTTTATCATTTGAAAATGATGACATTTTATAGCTGAACGAATAATTAAAACCAATGCTTAGTTAAACAATTAATTTTAACTTGGAATGTCTAAAATTTTATAGTTGTAATTAAACATTCAAAGTTGTAGGCTTGTAGAGTGTTAAAATGAAATTCATGAACTTTATGACTTCAACCCTCCTAAAACTATTATTTATTCACCCTCAAAAACCACCCCTTAAGTAGTGAAATTACATTTTTGAAATATATTGAAATTTATTAAAAATTTGTACGATTTTTTACCTAGATCATCAATAAATCAATGTGTCATATATTTGTATTATCTTGTAGAATAATATGATGTATAAAAAAGTATACTTATAGTATTTAAGTTTCATTATAGCTTTGTTAAAGAGGGCTCTTTAAAGTGTGATTAATTCTCCTGAATATCACAATTTTTATGTACTTCTATTTGAGTGGTCCAAAATAAATCATTTATTTACAGTTCCTCCAATTTCTGCAATAACTCTTTCAGCATTAATTAATTGAATTAAATAATTAATTTAATAATTATTATTAATATAATTGATAATAATAATAATAATAGAATAAAATAATCATAATAAAATAATAATTAATTAATTTTAATTATTTAATTTATTAAATTAATGTTAAAGTCTCATCTAAAATTACATAAATATAATATCTTTCTACCAGAAAAATAAAATTTCAACAAAATATATGAATTTTCAACCAAGAAGATTAATTTTCTACTAGAAGAGACAAATTTTAAACAAAAGACATGAATTTGCAACCAATCATTTCAACTTTCCACTAAAAAAGATAAATTTTTGATCAAAAAAATAAATTTTCAAAAAAGTACTTCAACTTTCAACCATGTAGTTGAATTCTCAACCAAGAAAGATTTTTCAGTTAAGAAAAAAAAATTTAACCAAATTGTTGAAGTTTCAAGCCAAAAAGACAAATTTCCTCCAAAGCACTTAAATATTCAACCCGAAAATATGAATTTTCAACAAAAAAGTAATTTTCCTGTAATAATTCCTATAATATTAGAAGGATGTAAATTAAAATGTTTTAAATTAAAGAATTTTAAATCAAAAAATTAAAATAATTGAATGAATTTCGCAATTCAAATCTTTCGATATTAAACAATCTGTGAATGAAGAATACTTAAAATTTCACATTTTTAAAGACTTGGAAGCTATACAAATGGAGAAATTTTTATTTTTATGTTTACCAATTTAAATATGTAATTTCAGAGTTTTTCTCTGATTTCAGTAATAAGCATTTAAAACCGAAAATTAATCAATTTCACAACTTAAAAATGGACTATTTCGAAATTTAGAGCAATTGAATTGAAACATTTTAAATTTGACTTGCTGAAATTGTACATTATAAAATTTATAGCCTTTAAAATTTAAAATTTGCAGCTTCCGAAACGAAAAAATCAAAAATTTGTATTTCTTTTTTCAATATTAAGAGTTTTATATCAGGGCAATGAAAATTTGGTAGATCACAAATGAAACTTTGAAATTTGTACACACAAAATTTGAACGTTTAAGAGTGAATATTTTTTTATTATTTAAAAATTGAAACCTTCAATTTTAAATCTACAAAACTGAAATAACGTTCAAAATTTATGACCAGTATCAAAATTAAAAATTTCGGAATGAAACATTTAAAATTACTAATTTAGTACTGATACATATTTGAAATTAAACTATTTCACTATTTAATAACATTAAATTGAAATTCTGCACATTTGAAAAATTTCGAAAACCCATTAAAAACTTGATATTTTTAAAGGGTTTTCGAATTTTCTAAGCTTTTGCCATTTAAAATTGAATTATTTTAAATTTGATAATATTCCGAATTGAATATCTCAAACTTAATAATCCTTACATTATTTTTTTAAAGTGTTTAAACGGCACAATTTGAAATTGGATCACAATAATCTTGTTTTATATTTGTATATTATTAATTAGCAAAGCAATGTTTCCCGCGAGCTGTTGCGCGCGTATAATATTGCTTGTTAAAATTAAATAAATTGAGTTTAATCAGTAAATAGTATCAAATTAAATATTTCAAAAAATAATAAATAATATCTGAAAATATTTGAGGTAAAGATAATTGAGCCATCCTCTAGAAAGATTACAAAATTTTCATTATTATTTATAAATATTTCTTTTTTTGATCACCCTTCACAAATTTCTTTCAATACCATCACCCTTCCTCTCCTCGCTATCCCATTTCCTATTTTTTATACTTTATAAAATGAAATTACATAGTTTAATGATATTTTTGCTGGATTTCTGAAAGAAGTTTTTTTTTATTGGCTTTATGTTCTAGAATTTTCTATTGTTATAAACATCAATAATTTTTCAAAGACATAATACGAAACCAAGAACGTTTCGACCCACAGGCTAGGCTAATGAAGAATAAAAATCTTTATACCTTAATGCCAATAAAGAGAGCTTCTTTACAATAAAATTAAATAGTGCATGCTCAAACATGAAAAAATTGCTCCAAAATTCAACAAACTAATATTGTTAGAATGTCACAGATGATAAAAACGAGTGACTCAGAAAAAACCACCTAAGTCGATTTAGTTGGGTTTCTATAGAGATCGGCTTAATTTAATATTTAAGAACAAAAAATATTAATTAACTCATTTAAAAATCCAGTGAATCATGCATTATCCTGTAAACTCTAATCTTTTTTCTGTTATGCAAAACGATAAGTTGATAAATTAAGAGCGTAAACATTCAGCGTGTATAATAAGAACTATATTATCTTTTATCACGGGCGACAACCCAAATTTGTATTGACCTCTGACTCAAAATAACAAATACGGAATTTAGAGCACTTCAGAGATTATATCAGTTGTACAAAAAACGATATTTTGATTAGGGAGTCCCGGATACTCGTATAGAATTGGAACGAAATTTGAAATTATCAATTCAAGTTCTTTTTAATATATTTGAAAGGTGAACTAGAAACTACTTTGTCATAAAGACTAAATAGTTAAATTATTTGAAAAGTATATAATTTTATATTTATAATCATTATATATTTAAGTAGTAATTTATATATTCAATCATAAAATTATGTTGATATACTCTGTTATATTTCGTAATTTGTTCAGTAACAAATATACTTCGAGATAGAGCAGAAAATCCTTGGGGGCAGGTGTCTCTTGTCAATTTTCAATTTTTTATTTCGAACCCTTTTAAATTTTCAAAGACCCTTGCTTCTTTAAAATTATTCATTTTTGAAGACTTGTTTTTTTTTTTTCAAAATTTGATTCTCTTGAAGGCTTTATACGTAAAACTTTTGTATTGAATAAATTATTCCACGAACGTGAATTTTTTTTTTCTGAAAAAGTAATCACCTATTTTCAAAACTTTTAAAATGAAGTCTAGAGACTGCGTTTGGCTGTCTTATTGTCCTTAAACTGATTTTTTACCTTTGATTTTTTTATGAATAATTAAATAATGGTCTCTCTATAAGCTTATTGGGTAGAGCACCCGACCGGCAATCGTAAGACCTGGGTTCGATTCCCAGCGGGGCGAAAGAGGACTTTTTTTTCACAGATAATTTTTCCAAATAAATTTATAACTCCATCTAGTCTGGAATGACGTCAAAATTTCTGAATTCGAGGGGTTAACCGTAGATCGATACAGCTGATTTCTGTTTCACGATGTGTGAAAAAATCTCCTATGATAGGTTATTATCAGCCTCGACGATAATACAGATTCTTTCTGAATACAGACAATAAATATTCTTTAGTTGCCCGGAATCGACTTCAATTTTATCGAAATTCTTTGTCAATGTGAGATGTCATTATTTTAATTAATATCTGTCATCGATCTAATGTTACGGCTTTTCTGATTTACTTTTATAGATAGGTACTTTAAACTTTGAAATATCTCTAATTTTTTAAGAGTTGCAAAAAAAAAGGTAATTATTTTTGCCCTAACAGGTAGAGGTTGCGAAATTCGGGACGCCGATTGGACTGGAACTTTACAGGGTGAAAGTACATAAAAATCCATTAGATACGTATTTTTTCTGTTGATCCAATGGTCATTAGTTTCTGAAATATCGAAGTTTGAGTATTGACGCTTTTGAGCACGGTCTTCGCTCGATAGTGGCGAGGCCAGCGGTCCACGCTCGACAGCGGTAAGTCGAACGGTCAACGCTCTACAGTGGTAAGTCGAGCGCTCAAACGTGAATATTCAAACCTCGATATCTCGGAAACTAAGGCCCATTGGATCTAAAGAAAAAGCACGTGTCTAATGAATTTTGATTCACTTTCGTCCTGTAAAGACCCATTTAACTTAATGTCCTACATCTCGCCACTTCCCCTTGTGAGTAAAAAAAAAGATAGAAGGGAGGGGGTGGATGATAAAAGAAAGTTTCGAACCAATTTACTATACATTCAAATAAGAAGTAAAAACAAAAATATTTAACGCAATGTGTAATATGTTTGAAGCGTGACTGGAACAACCGTTTCGCGTGATTCGATCGGTGATCGGAAATTCCGGCGTCCTTCTAAGGATCTTCTCACGAAGATCGTCTTCGTGCGAGAAACTACAACGATCGATATGTTCTACAGAACCAGAGGTACACGTGCGGTATTCTGGGTAGGCAATTTTACCCTCTCAAGATCCCCACCGGGATCCTCGTTAGCCCGTCGGTTCGTGATTCCTTAGCGAAAATTCATTGAACGTCATACTGGATATTGCAGTCGTAAACTGCAGGATGCTCAAGAGAGCATCCGTAGAATATCCGGAATGTCATAAAAAATTAATAAGCACTGATAAGTTTCTACGTTAAGCTGACTATGACCTGAGGAGTAAAAGAAAAATCAATAATTCTCCGAATTCTGTTCCTCGACTTTAACTCATGGTATGACCTAGGAAAGCTGAAGAAAAAATCTGAAATTTATACCACGTTATCATCAAAGTATTATCTTTTATTTGAGACAATAAAACTTGAGAAGTATTCACGGGTTCCCGAGATACGACTAAAAATGTCCAAGCGAGTCTGCCTCGAGTTTCATTCGGCCATCGGTGATCGCCGGAAATTTTTTGGATTTTGTACCTCAACTTCAACTCGCGCTATGACCTAGGAAATTTGTGGCAAAAATCTTAAACTTACAGAACGCAGTCTTTAAAACCTTATCTTTAATTTAAGCCGATAATACATGGAAAATCTCTACAGGTTCCCGAGATATGATTAAAGATGTGCAAGCGAGTCTGCCTCCAGTTTCAGTCGGCAATCACCGCGGCCGGTGCTCGCCGCGAATTTTTTGGATTTTATACCTCAACTTCAACTCGTGTTATGGCTTAGGACATTTGTGGCAAAAATCGTAAATTTACAGGACGCAGTCTTTAAAATCTTATCTTAAGTTTAAGCCGATAATATATAAAATATCTCCACAGGTTTCTAAGATATGACTAAAAATGTCCAAACGAGACTGCCTCGAGTTTCAGTCGGCGATTACCGCTGTCGGCCGCAAGAGTGGTGATTACCGCGAATTTTTTGGATTTTGTACCTTAACTTCAACTCGTGATATGACTCAGGATATTCGTAGCAAAATCTTAAATTTACAGGACGCAGCCTTTGAAATCTTATCTCTAATTTAAGCCGATAATACATGAAGAATCTCCACTGGTTCCCGAGATATGACTAAAAATGACCAAGCGAGTCTGCCTCCAGTTCCAGTCGGCAATCACCGCGGTCGGTGCTCGCCGTGAATTTTTTGGATTTTATACCTCAACTTCAGTTCGTGCTATGACCCAGGATATTCGTAGCAAAATCTTAAATTTACAGGACGCAGCCTTTGAAATCTTATCTCTAATTTAAGCCGATAATAC
>JAUMHM010000072.1:15192002-15211062 GCA_032362435.1 Melikaiella ostensackeni
GCGATCACGGCTATGCGGCAGACCGCGGTTATTGCCGACTGAAACTCGACACAGACTCACTTGGAATTTTTGACATATCTTGAGAACCCATGGAGTTGTTTTATGTTTTATTGGCTCAAATTGAAGATAAGATATCAAATACTGCATCCTGTGAATTTACGATTTTTTTCACAAATTTCGTAGGTCATAGCACGAGTTAAAGTTGAGGTATAAAATCCAAAAAATTCTCGGTGATCACGGCTCTTGCGGCCGACCGCGGAGATTGCCGACTGAAACGCGAGGTAGGCACGCTTGGATATTTTTAGTCATATCTCGGGAACCTATAAAGATTTTTGATGTTTTACTGGCTTAAATTAAATATAAGATTTTACAGACTGCGTCCTGTAAATTAAAGATTTTTGTCACAAATTTCCTAGGTCATAGCACGAGTTGAAATTGAGGTACAAAATCGAAAAAATTCGCGGCGATCACCGCTCTCGCAGCCAACCGCGGTGATTGCCGACTGAAACTCGAGGCAGACACGCTTGGCATTTTTATTCATATCTTGAGAACTCGTGGAGATTTTTTATGTTTTATTGGCTTTAAATAAAGATAAGATTTTCAAGACTGCGTCCTGTAAATTTCACATTTTTGCCGCAAACTTCGTAGGCCATAGCACAAGTTAAAGTTGAGGTACAAGATGCAAAAAACTCGCGGCGATCACCGCTTTCGCGGCCGACCGCGATGATTGCCGAGTGAAACTCGAGGCAGACTCGCTTGGACATTTTTACTTATATCTCGGGAACCCATGAATATTTTTTTAAGTTTTATAGGCTTGAATTAAAGATAAGACTTTAATGATAACGTGGTATAAATTTCAGATTTTTGCTACAACTTTCCTAGGTCATACCATGAGTTAAAGTCAATGTACAGAATTCGAGAAATTATTGAATTTTTTTTAAACTTCTCAGGTGATATGCTCTCTTGAAAAAGTAAAAAATATCCTTACTGGGGCTTATCAGACGCGGAATTTCAGAACCTTTCCAACAATATTTTTCAAATTTGTCTCTTTTTTTGTACGCGCGCTAGTCGTAGCGACAATTTCCGATGGCAGCGCAATCAATCATTTTACACGAAACTTCATATCGCGGTGAAATTATATGCAAATTTGCATGAGTTCGATTTGAAATTCTTAAAAATTTCTAATCTTTCAATTTAAAATTGCATAGTTTTACATACTTCCAATTTTAAACCTTTAAGACTTTGAGATTGAAGTTTTCAGTTTTTATAAAATTAAAAAATTTCAAATGTTCATTTTGATGTTTATTGATTTTCAATCGTTCTTTTTCCATTAAAAAAAATTAAAAATACAGTTTTAAATGTTCGAACAGTGTCCAATTGAAGATTAGGAACTGAAGTTATGAATTTCCAACTTTAAACGATACAATTTCAAAATTTCCATTCTGTAAGTTTCAATTTTGCTATTAGTAATTATTCCACTATCTTGAGTAGTAAAAATGATAGTGAATTTATTTCGCTTGGCTTCCAATTTAAAATTTTGGAAACTCAGAGCTTGAAATACTCAATTTATAAAATTTAAAGTTTAGGTTTGAATGACTTAAAATTCTAAATAGGTTTAGTTTTTTATCAATTTTATGAATTTTATGATGTAGTCTGTTAATTAGGAATTGTTCATTCCGGAAGATTACGTTTAAAAATTTAATTTGATGTTTCAAATGCTTTGTACGGAAAATTTTCAAGTTGAACAGATTTAAAATGAAAATTGCTCAATTTCATAGGCTTTTAGATTTAATGAAAACAAAGTTTTAAGTGATTCTCATTTTAGATTGTCCACTTTTTAGGCTTCGGGTTCTAATTTATTCAATTTTGAAGGCCTGCTTTTCAGAACTAAACTTATTCAAATACAATACGTATTTGGACAATTGGACATTATCGAGCGTATTCAACTTAAAATTGTTGGATTTTTAATGTTTTAATGTTAAATTATAAATGTTTCGTATTCATTGAAGTTCGAATTTAAATTCTTTACTCAACATTCTACATTGTAATAATTTATATTAAAAGATTTATATCTTCGGAAACTCGAATTTTTTAACGCCAATGTCCGGTAATTGTTTTTCTTTATATTTTAGTCGCCACCCTGATTTTTTAGGTCCAATTACTAAATTATTATTATTTGTTCTATTTGAAATTGAGACAAGCGAATTATTTCTTTGCAACTTTACAAGGAAAAAATAATAGTTTGAGTTTTTGAAAATTTATAGAATAATCTGATGACGACTTTGAGTTTATTTACGTGTTTATAAAATTGTTAATTTTTGATTTGATTTTGAAAATATCACGAGGATGAAATCTGGCAATTCAATGAAGAACTCAGTTTCTGGGGGTCATGCCTGTTGGAAGGAAAAAAGAGGGTGGACTCGGAAGTGAAAAATGAAGACTCCAGTAGAATTTGGGTAACATGTGTTTCGCTTTTCCATGGTGTCATCTGTCAAAACAGCTTCGCTTTCAGGAAAAGATTCTAGCAGGCGGTAGACATTTGAAGTATTTTAATTGCTGGCATGCTGAAGACACTATACCTCACACACATAATCAACCCTTTACTTTAGTTTTTAGTTCATAAAAATGTATAAAAAACGTATAACTCTTAAAATCCCCAAAAAAAATCTAGTAACAATTACCAGAATTTCTGCTTAATATGCTGTTATCGTTTCTCTCTCATACAGTAAAACATAAACCGTCAGTAATTAATTATTTTAAGGGAGTTCCAGAAATTTCAGGAATTCCATTTCAGGGATTTGATATTATTCCTATGATTTTAATGGGTTTTAAGAGATTTAAAATTTTGGTATGGGATTGCAAAGAATTTCCTAAACATTTTGAGAATTTTGAAGGATTTCATAGGATTAGAAGGTTTTAGAGTATTTTTAATGACTCTAAGGGACTTCAGAGAATTTTAAAGATTTCAAAGTTTTTTATAGGATTTAAAGTTTTGAAGAGATTTTCAAATATTTCAAGGGATTTCGCAGGTTATCAAAAATTCCATGTGATTCGAAGAATTTCCTTGAATTTTGGAAGGCTTTCATAGAATATATAAAATTTTAGGATTCTTTAGAAGATTCCAAGGGATTTCAGAAGATTTCCAAATATTTCAAAAAATTTTTGAGGAGTTTTAACGGATTTAAAGGGATTTAGAAAATTTCCGAGGATTCCAAAGATTTTATTCATAAGAATTGAGAAATTTCAAGGATTTCAAAAATGTAGAGTGATTTTAAAACGTCTGAAGGTATTTTAGGGTATTTTAAAAGATCCTACGAGATTCGGAAAATGACAAGGAATTTCCAAAAATTTTAGTGATTTTTGGCTACTTAAAAAAATGTCATGCAATTTTTAAAAATTTGGAAAGGTTTGGAAAGATTTCAAATAATAATTAAATAATTTTAAAGATTATAGATTATAGATTATTTAAAAGATAATTCAAAAGATTTCAAGGGATTCCAAAGATTTTAAAGTATTTGAAAAATTTTAGGATATTTTAAAAAATTCCAAGAAATGTTTAGGAGTCTTAAAACAATTTCAGGGGATTTCAAAATATTTCAAAGATCTTGAAATATTTTAGGGTATTTTAAATTATCCTAAGAGATTTAAAAAGTGTCAAGGAATTTCCAAGAATTTTAATGATTTTTAGGTACTTAAAAAAAAGTCATGTAGTTAAAAATTTCGGAAGATTTGGTAGGATTTTAAATAATAATTAAATAATTAAAAAGATTATAGGTCACAGATTATTTAAAAGATAATTCAAAAGATTCCAAGGCGTTCCAAAGATTTTAAAGTATTTAAAAAGTTTTAGAATATTTTAAAAAATTCCAAAGAATTTTCAATATATTTCAAGAATTTAAAGGAATTTTAAGGTATTTTCAAGAATTTAGGACACTTGAAAAGATTCCAAGAAATGTTTAAGAGCCTTAAAAAATTTCAAGAGATTTCAAAATATTTCAAAGGATTTGAAATATTTTAATATTAAAAATATTATAGATTATAGATTATTTAAAAAATAATTCAGAAGGTTCCAAGGGATTTCAAAAGATTTCAAAGGATTTGTAATACTTTAGGGTATTTTAAATGATCCTAAGAGATTTATAAATTGTCAAGGAATTTTCAAGGATTTTAATGATTTGAGGTACTTAAAAAAGAAAGTGTCATGCAGTTTTAAAGAATTTTGGAACATTTAGGAGGATTTTATAGGATCTATAAGGTTTTAGGATAATTTAAAAGATTCCAAGGGATTTCCAAAGAGTGTAGGTATTTAAAAAATTTTAGGATATTTCAAAAGATTCAAAAGAATTTTCAATAGATTTGAAGAGTTAGAAGGGATTTCAATGTATTTTAAAGGATTTAGGGTATTTTAAACAATTCCAACAACTTTTCAAAAGTTTTAAAAAATTTCAAGGGATTTTACAAGATTTCAAAGGATTTGTAATATTTCAGGGTGTTTTAAAGATCCTAAGAGTTTTGAAAAATGTCAAGGAATTTCCAAGGATTTTAAAGATTTTTAGGTATTTAAACAAATTTCATACAGTTTCAAAGAGTTTCGGAAGATTTGGAAGGATTTTATACGACCTATAAGTTTTTAGGATATTTTAAAAGATTCCAAAGAAATTTCCGAAGATCTTAAAGAATTTTATACATTTTAGGACACTTTAAAAAATTCCAAGGAATTCTCAAGGTATTTTCAAAGTATTTTAATTTTTAATTGCAAGGTATTTCAAAGAGTTTAGGCTATTTCAAAAGATCCGAAGACACTTTTAAAAACTTCAAAAAATTGCAAGGGGTTTCAAAAGATTTCACAGAATTTGAAATATTTAAGGGTCTTCTAAAAGGTCATAAGAGACTTAAGAAATGTCAAGGAATTTTGAAGGTTTTTAAAGATTTTTAGGTACTTTTAAAATTTTATACGGTTTTAAAGAATTTCGTAAGATGTGGAAGAATTTTATACGACCCATAAGGTTTGAGGATATTTTAAAAGATTAAAAGGGGTTTTCAGAGATTTTAAAGAATTAAAAATATTTCTAATGATTCCAAAGAATTTCCAATAGATTTCAAGAATTTGAAGGGATTTCGACGTATTTTAAGAAGTTTGGGGATTTTAAAAGATTCCAAGAAATTTTCAAGAGCTTTAAAAAATTTGAAGGGAATTTAAAAGATTTCAAAGGACTTGAAATATTTTAGGGTGTTTTGAAAAATCCTCAGAGATTTATAAAGTGTCAAGGAATTTCCAACGATTTTAAGGATTTCTAGGTATCTGAAAAAATTTCAGGCAGTTTTAAAAAATTTCGGGAAATTTGGAAAGATTTTATAGGACTTAAAAGGTATCAGGATATATTGAAAGATTCCGAAGGAATTTTTAAAGACTCGAAATTTTTCATATATTTTAGGATATTTTGAAATATTCCAAGGAATTTTCAATATATTTCAGGAATTTGGAGAGATTTCAAGGTATTTTAAAGACTTCAGGGTATTTTAGAAGATTCCAAGAAATTTTCAAGAGCTTTAAAAGATGTCAAGGGGTTTCAAAAGATTTCAAAGGATTGAAAATATTGTAGAGTATAGTATCTTAAATGATCCTAAGAGATTTAAAAAGTGTCAATGACTTTTCAAGGATTTTAATGATTTTTAGGTACTTGAAAAAATGTCATGCCGTTTTTAAGAATTTCGGAAGAAATGAAAGGATTTTAAATAATAAGTAATTCAAAAGATTATAGATTATTTAAAAGATAACTCAAAAGATTCCAAGGAATTTCCAAAGATTTTAATGTATTTTAAAAATTTTAGGATATTTTAAATAATTCTCAAGAATTTTCAATAGATTTAAAGAACTTGAAAGGACTCCAATGTATTTTAAAGAGTTTAGGGTTTTTTGAAAGATTCCAACAAATTTTCAAAAGCTTTAAAAGACTTCGAGGAATTTTACAAGATTTTAAAGGATTTGTAATACTTTAGGGTGTTTTAAAGATCCTAAGAGATAAAAAAAATTCAAGGAATTTCCAAAGATTTTAATGATTTTTAGGTATTTAATAAATTACATACAGTTTTAAAGAATTCCGGGGGATTTGGAAGGATTTATATACGACCTATAAGGTTTAAGGATATTTTGAAACATTGCAAGAATTTTAAAAGATTTTAATGGATTTCCAAAAATATAAGGAATTGTAAATATTTTCAAAGATTTCGAGGAATTTCCAATAGATTTCAAGAATTTAAAGGGATTCCACGGTATTTTAAAGACTTAAGAGTAATTCAAACGATTCGAAGAAATGTTCAAGAGCCTTAAAAAATTTGAAGGCAATTCAAAAGATTTCAAAGGATTTGAAATATTTAAGGATATTGTAAAAGATCCTAAGAGATTTAAGAAATGTCAAGGAATTTCTAAGGCTTTTAATGATTTTTAGGTACTTTTAAAATTTCTTACGGTTTTAAAGAATTTCGTAAGATCTGGAAGGATCTTATAGCATCTTTAAGGTTTTAGGATATTTTAAAAGATTCCAAGGCATTTCCAAATATTCCAAAAGATTATAAATATTTTAGGATATTTGAAAGATTCCAAGGAATTCCAAAGATTTTGATGTATTTAAAAAATTTAAGGAAATTTCAAAAGATTCCAAAAAATTTTCAATAGATTTCAAGAATTTGAAGGGATTCCAAGGTATTTTAAAGAGTTCAAGGGTTTTAAAACATTGCAAGAAATTTTCAAGAGCTTTAAAAAATGTCAAAGGGTTTCAAAAGATTTCAAAGGATTGAAAATATTGTAGAGTATCTTAAATGATCCTAAGAGATTTAAAAAGTGTCAAGGAATTTTCAAGGATTTTAATGATTTTTAGGTACTTGAAAAAATGTCATGCAGTTTTTAAGAATTTCGGAAGAAATGAAAGGATTTTAAATAATAATTAGGTCATTCAAAAGATTATACATTATTTAAAAGATAACTCAAAAGATTCCAAAGAATTTCCAAAGATTTTAATGTATTTTAAAAATTGTAGGATATTTTAAATAATTCCCAAGAATTTTCAATAGATTTAAAGAATTTGAAAGGACTCCAATGTATTTTAAAAAGTTTAGGGTTTTTTAAAAGATTCCAACAAATTTTCAAAAGCTTTAAAAAACTTCAAGGGATTTTACAAGATTTTAAAGGATTTGTAATATTTTAGGGTGTTTTAAAGATCCTAAGAGATTAAAAAAATGTTAAGGAATTTCCAAGGATTTTAAAGATTTTTAGGTATTTAATAAATTACATACAGTTTTAAAGAATTCCGGGGGATTTGGAAGGATTTATATACGACCCACAAGGTTTGAGGATATTTTGAAACATTGCAAGAATTTCCAAAGATTTTTTAATGAATTTCCAAAGGTTTTAATGGATTTCCAAAGATTTTAATG
Organism: Melikaiella ostensackeni; assembly: GCA_032362435.1. Classification (NCBI taxonomy): domain Eukaryota; kingdom Metazoa; phylum Arthropoda; class Insecta; order Hymenoptera; family Cynipidae; genus Melikaiella; species Melikaiella ostensackeni. Next base: position 15,199,437 of record JAUMHM010000072.1, read on the forward strand.
GATTTCCAAAAATATAAAGAATTGTAAAGATTTTGAGGAATTCCCAATAGATTTCAAGACTTTGAAGGGATACCACGGTATTTTAAAGAGTTTAGGGGTTTCAAAAGATTCCAAGGAATTTTCAATAGATTTCAGGAATTTTGAGGGATTTCAAGGTATTTTAAAGACTTAAGAGTATTTCAAACGATTCGAAGAAATGTTCAAGAGCTTTAAAAAATTTGAAGGCCATTCAAAAGATTTCAAAAGATTTGAAATATTTAAGGGTATTGTAAAAGATCCTAAGATATTTAAGAAATGTCAAGGAATTTCTAAGGATTTTAATGATTTTTAGGTACTTTTAAAATTTCATACGGTTTTAAAGAATTTCGTAAGATGTGAAAGGATCTTATAGCATATTTAAGGTTTTAGGATATTTTAAGAGATTCCAAGGCATTCCCAAAGATTTTAAAGAATTCTAAATATTTTAGAATATTTAAAAAGATTCCAAGGAATTTTCAATAGATTTAAATAATTTGGAGGGATTTCAAGGTGTTTTAAAGACTTTAGGGTATTTTAAAAGATTCCAAGAAATTTTCAAGAGCTTTATAAAATTTCAAAGGATTTCAAAAGACTTCAAAATATTTGAAATATTGTAGAGTATTTTAAAAGATCCTTAGAGATTGAAAAAATGTCAAGGAATTTCCAAGTTTACATTGATTGTAAGGTACTTAAAAAGTTTCATACAGTATTAAAGAATTTCGTAAGATTTGGGAGGATTGTATAGCATCTATAAGGTTTTAGGATATTTTAAAAGATTCCAAGGGATTTTAAAGAGATTCTAACGAAATTAACCAGATATCCCAGGATTATCATAAGATTTGAGTGATTTTAATAGGATTTCCAAGATTTTAAGGGTTATTTATTTTTTTTCTATTTTTAGGGTCGCTAAGGGCGGCCCTCGATGTGTTCCAGCCCATCGATGATTGCACCGATTTAGTCCCAAGCCTAGTTCGCCGCGGCTGAAAATCAACGAAAAATAGAAAAAACTACTAACCGACGGCAATAGCTGAGGGGTGACTCTCGACTCGTCGAGATCTTGAATGTTAAGCACGGACTGGCGCGGTTATCGCTCGGATGGGTGACCGGTTCAGGATTTTCGCTTAGTCGTATTTTCACTACATTTAACTACTGTCAAGCGGGAGATTTGATGCCGAGGATGGACGTGGGCACTCAATGCTATCGAATGTCTACATCCAAACTCGTCTATCGATAACCGGCTGCGCTCGGAAGTTTTGGTTTTCTGCAGTCTTCCACTCCCCTGACCAAATGTTCAGGCGATTGTCTATTAAAAACTAAAGTTTCTCGTTTTCCGTAGGGCTATTTCTACAGTGGTTGTTTCTTCAAGAATGTTATTCCCAGACTCTGAGAAATTCAACAATTTTATGATTGTTCGCTCACCGAAAATTTAAACCGCATCGAATTTTATGACCCTCGCGGTTCGTTAAAAGACGATATCGCAGGCTTCACAGGTTCGAAAGTGAACTACACCACCTGCAGAGGATAAAGGTTCATTGTGGAAGGTTTCTCGAGGCTTGGCAGGACAATGGCTTATGTTAATTCCCGCGGGCCTCTGAACTTCGTAGTAGCCATAGTATGTACCATCTTTTCGCTACATGATACACATGTGTAAGTACACACACAACCCCAAGAATGTTGGATTTTGTCTTCTAACCAATAACGTCTCAATGGTGCACTGTTAAAATTTTTTTTTGTAATTTTACATTAAATGTATTAGAAGTTTATTTCCGAGGCGCAAGGTAACGTGCCAATACATGATAAATGTAATTTTCAAATGCTGATATTGTAATATTGCCATACATGTAATGTATTGTTGCGGAAGAAAGTTTTTCAAAAAATCTCAATTCTCAGGCACGAAGGAGAATTGAACCCTCACCGCTAAGCTCCTAGTTGAGTGCGTTACGCCCTAGACTAGCAAGGCACAATCCTTATCTTGGAGGGTTTATTTCAATACTGAGAGCCCAGTCGAATATATGGAATTCCAAACACTTAATGAAGCTTTGGAGTATCTAACAAGAGAGCTTAAATTTCAAATCAAGAATTTTTAATTATAAAAGTTTGAAATTTGATGAAGGCGCGCCCATTAATTACATCGAAACTAGTCAATTCAAACTTGTTTTGGCTGTTAAAATTACTTTTCTTTGAATGAGAACCAATGAATATTTTTCTTCGATTCAAAGAGTCTTTTTTCTACACACTAAAAATACACTAAAAGCCTTAATTATTAGAAGAAAAAGTAAATAATGTAAAAATATGTCTCTCATTTTCAATTCTTCTATAATTGTAAAATTTTTAATTGAAAACCTTAATAATCAATTCCAAGTTTAAAGCGTTCAAAAGTTAATAATTTCAAATTGAAATTGATTTTGATTAACAGTTCTTGATCAAATGCCCTTAAAATTTAATAAATTACGAAGTTTATACTTTCAAAGTGGGAGTCATAAAATTGAAAATTTTTTGTTTTCTATCCTACAAACTTCATTAATAATTTCACTGCGTTTTCAAAATGAATATTTTTAATTATTTGCATAAAACATTCCAAATTAATAATTTAATACTGATATGTTCTCGAAATTCAACTGTTAACTCCAAATTGCAAGTCTGAAAAATTGAACGATTCCGAAAAAGTATTAAAACCTCTATGTTTTTAAATGTGCATATGAATAATTTTTTTCAATTCACGCCTTAAAAATGAATCCATTTTAGAACAAGGCATTCAAAATCTATGAATTCCCTTGTTATCATTAAAATCGCTTGAAATTTAATTGAAATCCATATAAATTTGGTTGAATCTCTTAAAATCTCTTAAAATATGTAGAAGTCACTTAAAATCTTTTAATCCCTTTCAAATTCCTTTTAAATCATCGAAATCTCTGAATTAGTTAAAAATCTTTAAAAATCATTTAAAATCCCTTGAAAATAAAATAAATTAAATTTATTCCCTAAAGTTCTCTAGAAATGCGTTGAAATCCCTTAAAAATTGTAAAATCTCCTAAAATATTTGAAATACTTGAAGGTCCTCGAAAATCACTTAAATTTTATGGAATTCTTTGAAATTCCTTAAAATATTTGGAAATCTTACAGAATTCTTTGACATACCTTGACATTTTAACAGTCTCTTAAAATTCTTTGAAATCTTTTAAAATAACTTACAATCTTTAAAATGCTTTGAAATTCTTGTCATTCCTTCATATCCCTTGGAATTTTGGAAATCCGTAGAAATCGCTTAAAATTTGTGAAATCTCCTAAAATATTTGAAATACTTGGAGGTCCTATAAAATCTCTCAAATTTTGTGAAATTCTTTGATATCCCTTGAAGTCATTGGAAGTCTTGCAAAATTCTTCATATTCTCTTGAAATTTTTTTCATTCATTTAAATGTTTGAAATCTGTTAAAATACCTTAAAATCTTTTAATATCCCGTAAAGTCCTTTGAAAATCCTTAAAACACGTAGAAGTCCTACGACACCCCTTGAAATTTTGTAAATCTCTTGAAATTCTCTAGAATCTTTAAAAAAAACTTTAAATCTTTAAAGTCATTAAAAATTTTTTTTCAATTCCTTCGTATCCCTTAAAGTCTTGAAGCACAGAATCAGAAAATTTCCTTTAATTCCATCCTATTTTTATTGTTACTAGAATGTTTTGAAATAACTGAAAATTTTACGTTCTCTTGACTTATTATTAAGCATTTTTTGTCTTAATAGCGCCTCAGATTGAGATAAGAATTTTATTACTTCTGAGAGAATGACATATTAAGCCTTTATCGATTTTATTATTATTATTATTATTATGACTTTTTCAGAATATTACTGGCCGGCTTATTATTATGTACGTACACATAATATTCCACATGTTCTGTACTTTCGAGCTCATTCTGCTTTCACGAACTTTGACTCATGTTGAAACTTTCAACATCATATTCCGTATGAAGAACAAAGCAATTTGAACTTCAGTTCAAAAATTCTGAAACTTTTATTACGTCAAGAGTTATAACTTGTCAAAATTCATCAAAAGAAAATTGATTTATTAAGTTAATAAAATCGGTCAATTGCTTAAAACATTGTTACGATTTTCCAATTAACCAGCACATTATAAATGAGAAGGTAGGCATTCAGATGACATAAAAATATCGACAATTGCTTATTTAATTATAAAGATTCTATTATTATTATTTATCAAGATTATTTAGTAAATATTTTGTCACCCATTATAATTTTCATTTAATTTTCCATAATGTTAGTCTCAACGTGTCTTGATCCTAGAATTGTTTTAAAAAAATTTAACTGCAAGAAACAAAAACGAAGGAAATTTGGACAAGCACCACGCAAATACCTCTATTCAAATAAAATTTTGAAAAAAATGAGAAAATAAAGAGAGAGGAGAAAATACTTCATAGCAACCGTTTTATAACTGATATCTCCAAATTTGTTTCTTATCTTCCAATTAAGTTTAAATGTATCCAGAGCGAAATTCACTTATCTTCAGAATTAATTTACTTTAATTCATTTTAAAGTCGGTTGAATTCACACTGAATTCGATTTCATTCACAGTTAATTCAGTTTGAATTCATTGAATCTAATATACTTAAAATTCAGACAGATTTCTCTTGAATTCACTTTAATTCAATTCAAGTCGGTTAAAAATATGCATGGAACTCGATTTTCAAAAAACTGTATGTATGTTAAAACACCTTGGAGTTATAATTTATTATATTGTATTCACTAGAATTCTTCACTTTCCGATACATTATAAATATGATAAATAAGTACAGTATATTTTTTATTCACAGAATAGTGATCAAATTACTTTTAATTTTTGTCCAATGGATAATTCCATAAGTGAGAAAGCCATTATTCATAATAAACAAAAAAATATATTTTTTAGCGTTTTAAACAGCAAGAGAAAAGCAACCCGCATTGGGAGCACTGGTTGCGAACTTAAAAATATCCACTTATTTAAATTTGAGAGGAAACTCTAAGTTTGTGCGCGAAAATCAAATTTTACCACAGTAAAAAACTAATAATAAAAAATTGAGTAAAACTTGTATTTGGAAATATGATATTAGAGTCTTAAGTACACTTTATTTTGTGAAATTTCAGGCATCGTACTTTTATCACGTACGGTTATCACGTTTTCTAATTCTTTAATGCAATCAAGATTAATTAAATAAAAATGTTATCATGGGTCTTGATAATTGTTGTTTTTGAAAAATGTTCAAAAGCCTAAACATAACTTACAGAAAACCTGTTCTAATTGATGAATGATGTGCATTCAATTTGTCTAAGACGAGGGTAAACTAAATATTTAGTTGAAATGAGAAACAAATTTTGCTGTGACATATTTAAATATTTGTTTGTTTGTTTACTTACTTTAAACGTTTGAGGACCGTTCAGCTTCTCGTTTAAAATGAGAGCTTTTTCTTCAATGATCGGACCGGATATTGGATCACCTCTGTCTCTCACTTGTTTAAATCATTCTAACACAACAGCCTCCAAAACCATACTATCACTTGTTGTCGACAATTTTTTCTTCACATATTCATAACTTTTAGGCTTATTCCGTAAATGAGATTCGCGAGCTATCACATCCTTGTACGTTTTCTCAGTGATACCATATTTCTGTAAAATAGACTCTTTTTAATGATCGGCCCGGATACTGGATCACCTCTGTCTCTCACTTGTTTAAACCGTTCTAACACAGCAGCCTCCAAAACCATATTATCACTCGTTGTTGACGATTTTTTCTTCATATATTCATAACTTTCAACCTTATTTTTGGATGAGATTCGCGAGCTATCACATCCTTGTACGTTTTTTCAGCTATACCATATTTCTGTCAAATAGACTATTTTGAGGCACCTGATTTCACTTCGTCTACAAGCTCATATTGCTCTTCCAACGTTAAACGCTTCCTCTTGTTTTTCTTCGACATTTTTTTGACGCATAACCGAAACACTGAAAGCGAACTGAACCGAACTTACGAGATTTTCCGCTTAGGGTACTGGCCGCTTTGTCACCGCGGTACTGCGTAATTAAGTCGCGCTCGCCGCGCCTCTTTCTCTGCTCTTCGGACCCCTCATCCACGAATGCGAGCCGGTTGAAATTCTCGACAGGCGGTAAATTGAGGGCACTTAAATGGAGGTTCCAGTGTACTTTGAGATACCAAATTTATCGCGCGTCAGGTGGCAGAAGAGTTACTGAGTTCTCCTGAAACTTCACTATGTTTAGCATGGGGAACCAGTAGAAAATGACTGGAATTTCAGTGAATAGTCACTGATTCCCATGAAAGAATTTAGGTTAATGTTGAGAAGCACTGATGATAATTATCATGCTTTAATAAAAGTCTGTCTGTTGACAGTTCCTTTGAAGGAGCCGACAGACATGAACAACTTTGTCAGTCCCATTTAGTATATCCTTGTTGCTAGCATTGGCCTAATCAGCACGCGTGTATGTTCATATAATGAAGAGCGGACTCTGAGGTCAGAGTTCATCGCTATAAAGCGAAAAGCATGAGTGAAAAGTTAGCCGAATATTCAGTGACGCAAGGCCACTCGAATGAATTACGTAACAAGGCTTAAACTTTACATTCCGAGTAATCAAACTCTTCTCTAATTTATGATTCTTGATGCAATGACTCAAATAAAACTTTTTATGTATTTAAAGTTTGTGACTGAGAAATTTCGGATAGTCTCGTTGCAGCGTTTTAATCCGCGCGAAGATAATAGCTATTTGTGAAACAAGTGCGCAGAATAGGTGATTGCCGACGACAGTGAAACTTGCAGCATGAGCCGAAGGCTCGAAGCACGAGTCGGACACACGAGCGGAGCGAGTGCGAAAAGCTAGATGAAAATGCTGTTTTTTACACCAGCCTTTCGAGAAAATTATTCAGAACCTATTTACTCTTTTACCAAATTTCCGATTCCGTATGGTGACTTTCAGCCAAATTTGTGTATGACATTGCTCAAAGAATTTTTAAAAATATTTTTATTGTGCTGGTGTGCAAAGTTACTCGAGTCAAAGTTCCCCGAAAATTCAAATTGGAGACATGAAAAATTGCTTTATTATACAAATTAATAATGAAAGTTTATATTTTATTTATGAAATAAGTCAAGAGTGTAAGTTATTCAGTCTGAAAAAAAATTAATATTCTACTCAATAAAAATGTTAAAACAAAAAATGGCCTCTTCCATTTCAGCAAAGAAATTAATAACCAAAACTTGCTTCACGTTTCCAAAAATTGATAAATTTAATTCCTAATGTTATTTTTCAAAATTAAAACAAGAACTACACTTCGTATAAAAAAATGGTCAGAAACAAATTTTTAGACTCTTCTTAGGTGAATAATTATTTGTTACAAAACATTTGATTGGATCTTGTGTCGTTTTCTTACAAATTTAATTTATTTATTGTAAGTCTTACTTTTCATGATTAAAACGCAAAGTACGCATCTTATTAGAAAGTGGTCCATAAGAAATTTGTGAATCTTTCTGAGTGAATAATTTTGATATGAAATATTTTATTTTATCTTGTGTCGTTTTTCCAAAAATTAATTTTTTATTTTTAATGTCATTCTTCACGGTTAAAACAAAAACTACGCATCCTATCAAAAAATAATCAGCAACACATTTTTAGATCTTTCCTAGATAAATAATTTTTGATTCCTTATTTTTTTTGTATCTTGCATAGTTTGACCGCCAAATGGAATTTTTTATTTTTTAGTATTTTTTTTGGTGGCTAAAACTAGTATACAGATTTATTGAAATCCGCGAAAGTCAATTTTTCACATAAAACCAAAACATTGAGATGAGAATGTAAAAATAGAAAACCAAAATTTCCTCTCTTCCAACTCAATAAAAATATTAAAAATGAAAAATTTCCCTCTTCCGGTTCAGAAAAAATATATCCAAAATTTCGTCCACTCCAATTCGATGCAAATGTTAAAAGCAACCAAATTTCCTCTTCTGATTCAGAAGAAAGGTAAAAATCAAAATTTCATCCCTTCTAATTCATTAAAAATATTAAAAACAAAAAAAGTTCCTCTTCCAATTCAACAAAAAAATGAAAACCAAAATTTCCTCCCTTCAAGTCAATAAAATGTTGAAAATACAAAATCCTCTACCAATTCAAAAAAAAAAAATAATCAAAATTTCGTGCCTTCCAACTCAATATGAATGTTGAAATCAAAAAAGTGCCTTTTAAAAAAATTCCAATACGATAAAAATCTTAAAGAAAGAATTAACCATTTTTCAAATCATGAAATATTTAAATCCAAAATTTCCTCCTTTTCAAATCGATAAAAATCATAAAAATATGAAATTTCCCTTTGTCAATTCAACCAAAATTAAAAACTCAAATTTCTTTGTTTCAAAGTCAATTAAAATGTTGAAAATAGAAAATTTTCCCGCCTTCAACTCAATAAAAGTGTAAAGAACAAAGAAGTTCCACTTCCATTTTGGATAAAAATTAAACACCAAAATTTCTTCCCTTTCTTTCAAAATTAGAATTGCGAAATTTTAACGTTTCGTTTTTATATGTGAATTCTTTGAAGTCGAATTATTTTATTTTATGTCGTCTTGAATTATTAATTGGTTAATTGTTATTTATATATCAAAATTCAACACTTTCACTCACAAATTTGAAATTTAAAGAATAAAAAAATTAAAATTGTAATCTTCAAAGTTTAAATTTAGCTCTAATAGCACCGAAATTATAGCCTTCTCAATATAACCCTTTTTTAAAATAAAATTCCGTGTAACATCGATTTTTTAAATAAAATTTCTCGTTTTCCAAAATGACTCATTTCCTGAGCATTACAGGTGAAATTTATCAGTATATTATTTAACGGAGACTCAATTTTTCTCTAGCTCTAATAGCACCGAAATTATGGCCTCCTGAATACAGACCCTTTTTTATACAATTCTGTGCAACATCAATTTCTTAAATTAAATTTCTCGCTTTACAAAATAACTCATTTTCTGAGCATTGCAAGTGAAAGTTATCAGTATATTAGTTAACGGAGACTCAAATTCGCTCTAGTTTTGATAGCAGCGAATTTACGGTCTTCTGAATATGACCTTTTTTTTATAAAAATCTGTGTGACATCAATTCTTTTAAATTAAATTTATCGGTTTACAAAAGAACTCGTTTCCTAAGCATTGCAGGTGAAAAAATGCCAGTAAATTAATTGAAGGAGACTTAATTTTGAGTAAATATACAAGAACAATGCTCTAACTCTAATAGCACCGAAATTATTTAGTGAATTTGATTTTTTTAGAATTTTTATTATAACCTTCTGAAAATTACCCTTTTTATGGCATTTTTTTGAACGTGCTCTTGTCCGACTTTCCGATATTTTTACATGTGCCTGACAGAACGACGAAATTCTAACTCCATTAATTAAAAACAAAAATGTCATGTCAACAAATAAATCTCATTGAGACATACTCAGGAAAGGAGTTGTTTTGGAAAAAGAGAAATTTTATTTATAAAATTGATATTAAATAAAATTTCATAAAAATCGGATCATATTCAGAAGGCCATTATGGTATTTTGGTGCTACTAGAGTCAGAGCAATGTTGTTTTTGTAGATCTACTCAAAATTGAGACTTCTCTCATTAATGTACTGATAATTTTCACCAGGGATGCATAGGAAATGACTTATTTCACAAAAACTAGATTTTTTAAAAACTATTCACTGACAATCGATGTCTGAAGGCCATAAACTGAATGGTTTAGGCCAATGAAAATAACCAATTTCAATTTATTTTCATGAAAGTATGTTGATTAAACTCTTTAAAAAATTCAAAAATAGCTTTCTTAAAAAGGGCTCAGCCGAATCTTTTTTTTTTTTTGAACTCAAAGTGATCGTGGGAGATTCCAGAAGCATAATCAGAAGGAAACGTTTCTTAAAAATCTAAATAAAATCTATTTACTTATGAAAATTTTTTGTGTACTGAAAGAGAACACCCAAAAAGTTCATAATTCAAAAACAGACTTTGATACTACCTGTTTTTTCTGCTCATTAGAGACAGATGTACAATAAATGTACACAACAGGAAGAAAAAAGAGGGAGAAAAAAAAGGGTCAACCAAAACCATTCTCACACTCTTTCTTTTCCCCGTCTTTTTTATACTACTGGGGACCATCATGTTTCGAAGCCAATTTATACTTCCTCATCAGGAGTAATTTTATAGGAAAAACAACAGGTATAAAATTGATAAATTGTTAGATTAGAAAAATATTGTTTTTACCTGAAAATAAAATAGATATGATTGATAGTAATTTTAGTTTTTTCTTTTTTGGTACATATATCATTCATTCTTCTTTCAGCCCTTCTCCACAATATTTCAGTGCTTCGTTCTCAGCGCCAACTTCACCTGTTGCTTTGTTTCTTTCCAGCCTTGCGATCACCTCACTCACCTCCTCCCTACTTATCTCCTTTCGGCTGTTCTCGTCCCTTGCCATCGTCTTCCTTCCTTCACCCTTTGCCCTATCTTCCAAGCCCCCTAGCAGTTTCTTGAAATACTCCGTCCACTCCTCCATCCAGATTTCCTCACTAATGCGCTTCCTTCCACCTCTTTCCCTGTTATCACTTCCTATTCCCTCTCTTCCTTCGCCGCTTTCTCGAAGCACTACTATAGATTTCAAAAATGTTGATCTCTTTACAAAAGTTAGATTAAGTCAGTGAAAAAAAAATCGCTAAAAAACGAAACAAACTTCATTGTAGAGGTCATTTTATTGGGCACGAATTCTCCTTTCATGGTTCGTCATTGGTTGATTATGAAAAAAGTTACGGTTGGATGAAGGTACAAAAACATGGTCAACAACGCAAATTTCATGACAGATTTTAAAGGATTTCAAGGGATTTTGAATAAGTGTTTTACTTGTAATATTTTATCTTATGCTAAATACAGGTACAAGGTCCTCAAATGCCTTAGATTTGAAAGAGAACAGTTTCCCAAACTGTGCAGGAAATCATAAAGAAAAAAGTATCGCTGGCATATTTGCGGTTCCAAATTTCGACTGCAGGACCTGCTTTGAGCAGTGGACAACGAGCCGTGTCCGACGAGAGATCGTTTTTTGAAGAGTACACTTGAAAAATCTGTCTGTTATTTCCGCGCACGTATATTTCAATATTTTTGGGTGTCCTCGAACATTTTTGATGTGCAGTGGGCATTTCTTCTCGTGAAAATTCAATATACGATAAGTTTTCTACTTGTATTATTTTATCTCATGCAAAACATAAGGCCTTCGAATGCCTTAGATTTGAAAGAGATTTCAAAAGATTCCAAAGTATATACAAAATATATGAAAAGGTATAGAAACTTTTAAAAATTTATACAGAATTTTGAGAAAATTTATGAAAACTTTTCAAAATTGTGGAAGGCTTTGAAGGTTTATAAGAGTTCTAAAAAATTGTCCTTTTAAAAAGAGAATTTAGAGAAGCCTATGAACTTGTTCAGTTTTTATTCACCGTTGAGTATACTTGTCATACTTGCATTGGATGGTCTTTTTCCATCTTCGAGACCAAACTGCAGGAGACTGGTGCCCTCCTCAGCATACAACACAAAC
>JAUMHM010000072.1:15211162-15233771 GCA_032362435.1 Melikaiella ostensackeni
CCGCCATATTTTTTCCCGACAAAAGGCCACTCGGCATATAAAACTAGAGACTATAAGCTAACTTTTCCGGCCTGGTACGATATTTTTACTGGCCACCAATTTTGGATAGGGGGGGGGGGGGTGATCGATTTTAAAAAGAGTGCCCCTTATATATTTATATAGGTCAATTTAAGTTTATAAAATGAAAAGTGACTGTGCCTTCCCATCAACACCCGCCACTCTGTGTACTTGTGAATTCTTTTTGGCCGATCATTCTTGACTGTTGCGTGTATAGGACTGTTTCCTGTTCAGGACTGAACGCAATGCGTTCAGTAATGAATATCTCGACTACCAGCACTAAAGACGAGATTTTTCACTTCCATGTTTCTCCGTGTTCATAGGGCACCTGGACTATACTCCTTAATATTAGTTTGAAAATTAATTGTCACTTTTTTGAAATTTTTTCTTGAAAAGTAAATTGAGATTTAATCTCAAGGTTGTAAATTATTATACATATACGAGCTGAAGTAGCTTGAAGAGAAATTTCGCTGTAACGACTTAGAGACGTCCTTCCAGCGAACCTTCCGATGATCGATGAATGTCACGACCCCACAATAGTTAGGGAATTTTAAAATTGCAGACGACGCCGAACTACCATTCCACCTTTTGATCTCGTAAACAAAGATTACTCGATCGAAATCGTGTTCCTCTGACGACCTAGCCATTAGAGGTTAACCAAAGAGTAGTCTAGCAAAGAGTAAAAGAGCTTGAGCTCGTTTGACTTTTAAATAAGTGCACACGACAAGTCGCAGTTAAATAGTACTCACTGTACAAGCATGTGCTACGTATTTGTATAATGACCGATTGACTGTTGTTAACACATCCTCATACACATTACATATACAAGAATCAAGATATTCGTATTGAATTCTAATTATTTAGGGGTCGTATAATATACTCGTATATCGTCCATCTAGTTGCCTAAGGTCGTAAGCCACAATGACAAATAATTTTACTTTAGAGACAAAAAACTGGTATTAGGATTAGGTTTTCACGGGTCCATACGCACAAAAAAACCAGAGTGTCAAATAGAATGAATTTTCGAGTTCCAATGGAGATACAACATAACAGAATTACTGTGGTGTGAAATTCACTCATTTTCGAAAATTTTTCCAAAGGAATCAAATTGTGTCGTCCAAAAGAACCACTTTTGTTGACAAAATGGCGCGAAAAGCACCTACCACCTACCTCCAGAAATCGGCTTTGCATCACGTGGGGCATTAAATGCAAAAGTATATCCCACTTTAAACTTCATAAACACAGAATTACGAACATATGAGATAAGAGATCTCATTCGTTAAAAGGAAAATGTCGGTAGTTGATTTTAAAAACGTCCGTCACATAGGAAGCTGAAGTAGAAGTTGTCAAAGATACACAAAATAGCTATGCTAAATCCGAGGTTATGATTATATTTTTTTGGCGGGACAATTATATTATTTCGCAAAAATAATCAGATCTTGTCTAAAAAAAACTGCTTTGCTAATTTCGAGGTTATGTTTGCAAATTTTTGCGGAAAAATTCTATTATTTCGCGAAAATTGTCAAGTCTTATCTAAAAATGTTCGCTAATGCGAAAAATTTGTTTGCGAAATGCTTTGCTAATTTCGAGGTTATGGTTGCATATTTTTGGGGGAAAATCATACTATTTCGCGGAAATATTATTTCGACGGAAAAAGATGGTGTCTATTCGCCAATTTAATGGATTTTTGATTTCGAGGTTATATTTTTAATAATTAGACATACTTCTATGAAAGAATCCATTTTCTGCAGAAAACACCCAACATAATCTCAAAGTAATGGAATTTTCCGCTGAAAACACCCAACATACATTAAAAATGGTGAAATTTGTCAGTTTCCAAAGGAACTTAGTGATTTTTCTATAAAATAATCAATTCTCCCTAAGAAACAACCAACATAACCTCAAAATAACGGAACTTTTGAGGTGTTAAAGGGACTTAAGGGTGTCGTCCCATTATCGCGTTATTCTGCCAATTCTGAGGTGTGCGTTTTGTCACTAGGTATTTCAGCCCATGATATCCTTCTAGTCATCCTCAGACACTCTATCATTGATTGAAATGCCTAGTGACAAAACGCCGGATGCAGAACTAGGCAGAAAAACGATAACATGGGATAGCACCCTTAGTAATTTTTATATTAAATAATCCATTTCTCTCAGCAAACACCCAACATAATCTTCAAATTATGGAACTTGAGAGGCCCGGTAGCATTTGCAGAATCATGGGGTGTGAAAGAGCCTTCACACCTAATGTCATTGTCAACTGTTTCCAAAAGAATCACTTCTGATTAACACCTGATTTTGACGGATTCCGAAGAAACCAGTTTTTCAGTAGAGCCGCAACATCATAGAACCCCTAGTTTTTTCTGTGATGTTAAGCACACTTTAAGAGTCTCATTAACCTCTACATTTAATTGAGGATCTGAAATGCTTAAGAGATAGCTCAAACCTCTCTCATCATCCCTAATATTAATAATTTCTGATTGATCACAGAAAAAACTAGGGGTTCCATGATGTTGCAGCTCTCCTGGAAAACTGGTACCCTTGAAAACTGTCAAAATCAGGTGTTAATCAGAAGTGTTTCTTTTGGAAACAGTTGACAATGACATTAGGTGTAAAGGCTCTTTCACACCCCATATTTCTGCACATGCCATCGGGGTCAGATTCCCGGGGTGTTTTCAGCGAAACTTGAATTCTTTTATAGAAAAATCACTGAGTCCCTTTTAGAACTCACAAATTCCATCATTTTGACGTTATATTGTGTGTCTTTGGCGGGAAACAGATTATTTTATTTAAAAATATGTACGTATTATGATGGAACAAGAGTTCACATATATGATATTAAACGATCGACAATCGTTATTTTTTAATAAACTCTATCAATGGAAACCAAAACTTGAATTTCATTTAATCCAACGGCAACCTTATTCTACAGATTGTGGTTTATATGCTATTGCATTTGCTACTTCTGTATGTTTTAAAGATAAACCTGAAAACGTACGTTACGATGAAAATGAATTGAGAACATGGGTTGTAAAAATGTTCAAAGAAAGTGAAATAGAGCGTTCCTCATAAAAAATGTTAAATTCTATCGAGACACTAAAATACATTAAACATTTAAAAAGGCTCTTAAGCCACCTAACTTTATATGTTATTCAGAATGTTTCAAATATAAAGTAATATAAGTAACATAAAGTAATTCTTTTACGTTTAATTTTGAATCACATGTAAGGTATAAATCGGGCCATATATATATCATTGTTGGGAACAAAAAGAGAGGCTTTTAAGCAACGTAACTTTGTATGAGATTCAAACAATTATTTCAATCTCACTCAAAGTATAATTCGTACCCTACGTATAAATCGATTAAGGCTCTTAAGCCATGTAACTTTTCATAAGATTCAAATTATTTTAGATAAAATATAATTGCTACTCTAAATAGTATCAATCAGTATTTAATATTGATTGTTAATATATGAATTTCGTGAACTTCTTTGTGTTTCTTTCAACTTAATTTTTCTAATTTCGATAATTGAGGTAAAATATGATTTTAATGTTTAATTTTGAATATTGTTTAAAGTTTTACTCAAAATATGGTGAATAATTGTCCTTTAACTCGCCTTAAAAATTTAAATCGGATCCATATTGAGAAAATGCATTTACTGAAAAAATTGTATTGAATTGGAATGAAAAATACTTGTAACCTTAATTCAAGTTAAAAGCACAAAACAAACTTTTCCCAGGATGAACCTCAGCTACTGGGCGGGTTGTAGATAACAAATAGCGAATGCCCTGAGTGAAGTATCGTATCAATAAAACTTTATGTTCATAGCATTTTTTAATTATAAAAACAAAACAATGAAATTACATCTATTTCAATTACAGTGCTGTGAGTTGAAAATTATTTAATAATCCAAATTCGAAAAACTACAATATTTTAAAATAGTGGCCTTGAGTTCATATGTAGATTATTATTATATAACAAGGTTGTATTGCTCATGCAGATTCTAATAAATAATTATGCTTTTCAGTGGTTAAAAAGTTAATTACTTGCAACTTTTAGCACGGCATTTATAATAAAATCATGAATATAAAAGACTTAGTTGGATCAAGATAACATACAGTTTGGCATCACTAAACGTTTTGTGCGAAGATAAAGGAGACTGAAAAAAATGGAAAGAAAGAAATGATATCTTTCCGAATTTCGAAATTTATCTGCCTCACGCGTAAAAACATAAATAAATTAAAAGTTTGCCTTTGAAGAATTGGAAATCGTTACTATATTTTATTGAGTCTTTTTTAAATAAATAATATTTTTAAACAACGTGGATCTAGAATTTCGTTCAATTTTATTATTTGCTTTTTTTCATTTCTCCCCGAAACGGTTTGTTATACAAAGAAAGTTATGAAACCGAAAAGGTGTAATATTTATAATTTAGATCTACAACTTTTTTACATCACTCCAATAGCGTTAGCAGCGCAGTATGGTTCCTACCCTATAAGGAAACTTTTGTGTTTGGGTTCATTTCGATCTAGTGTGCTATTTTCGATCCACCTTAGTATTTATATTATTATACATGCCATCCCGTGTGGAAACGTCGACTGGAGCCACACTGGGTCCCAGTCAGGCTGCCCTATTACCAATTAGGCACCAATTGGGCACCCCAATTACTTCCAGATTGAATTCCGATCTGGCTTGTAACGGTAAGTTGTACCTATGCCCAATTAGACGATCCAGTTGGGCAATCTTAATTATGCTTAATTAATTCAAAAAGAGATTTTTTCATTGTTATTATATTGATAATGCATTTTTCCATGCATCGAACTTGTGTATTTTATTTTAATGACGTATTTAAACTTTATTTTGTTTCTGAAGGTGGAAAGTTAGTATTGTTGGATGAGATGGCGTAAGAATGAAATTGTCGACACATTCTTCTTTCGCCATCCTTATTTCAAAATTCTTTGTCGAAAAACAGATCTTAAAATTATTAATAAAGGCTGTTTTTGGCTATCTCAATCAAAGATCAATAATATTGACTTGCACCTTTATTTTGCATTTGCACGATTTTCGCCATTACGCGTCCTCCAAAAGAACGAAAGCAACACTGAGCATCACGAACGACTGAGGGCGCTGGCATTGCTTCTCGCCACTTTCTTATTGGTCAAAATAAGGTCATGAAAAAGCGACGATAATTTTAAAATGAATAAAAACCTAAACAGAGGAAATAGATATAATACACTGAAAAAAAGGTTTTGTTCGTACAACAAAATAGTTTTGTTGGTACTTGTACAACAAATTTTTTCTTGGTTCCACTAAATTTTGGTTTGCATAGCAAAACGTTTTTTTAAACCAGGAAAATGTTTTGTTGTACCAATGAAACTTTGTGTTAAGGCAAGAAAAGTTTTGTTGTGTCAAAAAAATTTTGGACTTCATGTCTATTTTTCTTAGTGTAGGCAAAATATTTATAGACAATTGTTTCTTCACTGACTAGGGTGGGTCGAAAAAATAAAATTTTAGGAATCAAAAACGGCGTGTTGAGGAAAACTTTTATTCTGGGTTGCCTATAATCTATGCAAAAATTTACATAGATCGATCCATACCCTGAGCTATCGCAGGGCGAAAATAACTTCTCAAAATTAATTTTTCTTAGATTAATGAAAAAATCACAAATTACAATTTTTTACTCGGGAACACAATTTCCCTTCTGCGCAACTTTTTTGATCCATACTATATAAATAAAAAATCGATTAACTCAACATTATAAATAAATTTAAAGTCAGCACCTGACATTTTCTCCGCACCTACGTAGTAGCGGTTCGGTATTATGTGGAAAAATCAGCTGGGGCCTGACTGGCAGCGCCAACCCTAAGCAAAGTCAGTCTAAGCCCTAGTGAATTGTCCCTATATACTCGTATGTTGCTTTTATTACGTGAGTTCTGATAATTGAAAGTTCAGAGCAGCAAGGAAAATTGCGTGCTTACTGTCGGAGTGTATCCAGCCTAATATACACATATTTTTTAGTTCATATCACCACACTGTAAAAAAAGTTATGTTGAAAATCATATTCGACCGTAAATTAGGTTAAATTACGTTAATGTAGTAAATTAACGAGACCACAATGCTAGTCTACATCGTACTGTAATTTAACTTGAATAAACCTTCTGATGAAATTGGAACTACCGTATATTGGCCGGCAATATATTAAATTGCAACGTAATACACTGGAAACTATCTGACCTACATAATACGTCGTAAATTTACCTGCAACATTCAATTTACATGAGACTGTGAATTTACAAATAACAGCATATGCATTTGCATGTTTTTGTATGATTGAAATAGACAAAATGTAAAATTACTTCATATAGGTTCGCAAAATTACACGCTATATGTTATTTCCACTGGACGACACGAAGGTAAGTCGCGAAAACGACGATAGCTCTCGAAGTCGAAAAGCCACGAGAGTGACGCATGGCATAAAAGTGAAACAAAACGATCAATATTGGCAAAATAATACATCCAGGGGTATCAGGTCTTCAAATAACGTAAGCTATATGTGCTGATTCAACACCAGTATGTATATATCATACAATTTCTGAACCTTGCTACATGAAATCACGAATGAAAATTTGCGAGATTTAGGCTAGGAAGGGTCGAGGGAAGAAAAGCGTTGCCGGAGCTCACAGTTTACATGACAGTATATTTTTTTCAGTAGAGTTCGTTTTTTCACATAAGAGTTCCGTTCATTCGCGCAGACTCTTGTAAATTCACTACGCATTATGTGGGTCAAATATTTTCCAACGTAGCATCATGTAAAATAAAACCGAATTTTTTTACAGTGGATCCATATGATATTGTCCATGTATGCATATAATGAAAGTGATGCACGTTTGTTTGTTCAATTGCTGAATTTATACTCAAATACAAATTCTCATAAAACATTTGTTATACTTGTTTCGACTGCTCCTATTTAAAGAGAAGTAAATTTTCATGGCTGAAAGTAAACGTATATGACTATCTGACTTAATGAAAGCGCAACATTTTCAACTGTTGAAAATTGAAGACAATTGAACTTTTAACAGTTAAATCATTTTATATAAAACAGTTATATGATAATCAACATTGAAATAAATAATATGTAAATATTGAAGGAATTAATGCAAAAAATAATGTAGAAAAAAAGGTTTATTGGCTTGAAACTTCAACAATTCAGTTCAAATATTTTTTCTTTTTTGAAAAATCTGGAAAATCTTTCTTGGTTGAACATTTATCTCTTATTTTGGTTGCAGGTGCAACTTTTTTGTTGAAAACTTATATTTTCGGATTAAAAATTCAACTGCTTTGGAGAAAATTCGTCTTTGGCTTGACAATTCAACAATTTGGTTGAATTTTCATTCTTTCTTGTCCGAAAAATTTTTCTTGTTTGAAAATTCAAATCTTGTGTTGTAAGTTCGCCTTTTTCGTTTCAAAATTCAGCCCTTTCGGTAGAAATTTGATCTTCTTTGGTTAAAAATGTAACGATTTGGTTGAAAATTAACCCAGTATGGCTGAAAATCCGACTATCTTGGGAGAAAATTGAACTATTTCGTAGAAAATAATCTTTTTTGTTGTAAATTCATATTTTCGGGATGAGAATTCGACCGTTTTGTGGGAGATTCGTTCTTTTTTTACTTGAAAATTCAACAATGCGGTTGATTTTTGTTTTCTTTGTTGACTGAAAAATCTTTCTTGATTGAAAATTTAACTCTTTTGTTGAAAATTCATCTCTTCTGAAAGAATTTTATTTGATAAAAAATACAGCTATGCGAGCTTCTTGCTTTTTTAAAATTAATTTTTCAATGTAGAATCATACAAGTTCGACTCGAGAGAAGAAATAAAGATTCTAATATTCTCCAAAATATAAATTCAGTGATTTATTTTATCAATAAAATGATGTAGACATGAAAATCAATCGAGATACTCTTTCTAATATTTAAAGATATTCTAAATTCCACGCTGGATAATTTAAGTATTCGCCCTACAACTATCTACTCCTATCACACGTATGTCTCACTATCTTTCTATTCTTAATTCGCAATAAGAGGTATTTCTAATTTGCCGGCCTCATTTTTCTATAAAATTTATTTTTTTATATTTTGTGAAAATCACGCAAAGATATCTATTTTTATACTCTTTTTTGTCAGAGTGCTCGAATTCTGCGGAATTCGATCTAAGTCTCAATCACTCTCTTTATTTCTCTTTCAGATTCTCTAAAACTAGTTGAGTTTTTCGGAGCTCAATTTTCAAAAAAAGATCATTTATTTCATTTCTCTCAAAGTACACAAATTTTCGAATTTTCCATCAATTCGAGTATTTTTAGAATACGAATTTCTTGATAGATTACGTACTAGGTTTCCAAGGTAGACTCTCTAGCTCGTTCGCCTCCGCTATCAGGAATCTAGTAAAATAAATCTAAGTCAGAGTGACAAGATGCAAAATCTCGGACGTAGGATTTTATTTTACTGTAACGTAAACAAAATTTTTCGAAGATGGTACAGAAGGTCGCGCCCTAGAATTCTCGTGACTCGAACGGAAGGCCTTTGCGCCTACCGCACTCGTACTCGATGTTGAGAGTAGACTCTCTAGCCTATTCGCCTGTACAGTGATTAGGGTAGATCGGAACTCGGTTGCAGGAGTAGACTCGTTGGCCTGCCTCAAGATTAGCCCAGATCCTTCTCGCTAACCAGCAAGAGCATGCCATGACCCATTCTCTGGTCAGAAAAAATTGTGCCATGAAAAAATCGGTTGATTTAGAACCAATCTGTTCAGATTATTCAATTTTTCAAGTGAAAAAGTTGATAATCCGAACCAATAACACATTTCTAAGAATTGCTAATTTGAAGAAAATTTTATTTCTTCTTAAAAATTTTTTAAGTAAAATAGATATCTTTTTGTAAATTGAGTTAATATATAAAATTCTCAATTAAAAGAAATCTTCAAATATACATAGGCAACCTTGTAGATCGGAACCAATCCTTGCTTAATGTCTCTATTTTTAAATTTATCAAAGATCGAAATAAAATCTACTTTCTTATGAAAATTTTTTGTGTACCAAAAAAGGAACATACAAAAATTTCACAAATCAAAAATAGACTTTCTGACTACCCGTTTTTCCGGCTCATTAGAGACAGGTGCACAATAAATGTATACAACAGAAAGAAAAAAGGGGGAGAAAAAGAAAAGGGTCAACCAAAACCATCCTCACACTCTTTCTTTTCTCCTCCTTTTTATACTACTGGGGACCCAACTTGTTTCGAAGCCAATTTAGACTTCCTCATCAGGGGAAATTTATGGGAAAACAAACAGGTATAAGATAAATTATACACGTTTCAAAATCATTATGAGCTGTAATAGAAAATTGAAGATTAGAAAATCGATAGACAATTTTTTGTCTAGAATCATTGATTTTAACTGAATTTAGTGTAGGCCAAACAACTTATCTTCACAATTCAATGTTTTTTCTCCCTCTTTTTCTCTTTCGTTTGTGTATATTTATTGTGCACCTGTCTCTAATGAGCCGGAAAAACGGGTAGTCAAAAAGTCTATTTGTGATTTGTGAAATTTTTGGGTGTTCCTTTCTTGGTACACAAAAAATTTTCATAAGAAAGTAGTTTTTATTTCGATCTTTGATAAATTTATTCAGATCATTTTAGCCTTTAAAATCAAGGTTTATAAAATACCTACTTCTCACAAAATTATTTTTTGTTTTTATAAATACCAATATGACATTATCATTATATTTACAGAATGTTCGATAAAGTCAAGAATAGAGTAGATATAAGAAAATGTAAAATAGATACAGAAAAACTCATAAGCATCGAAAAATTATAAAATTAAAAAAATTAGAACATAAATGTTAGTCAAAATATAGTACAGAAGATATGCACATATTGTTAGCATGGCATTTTCCTCAGAATACCTTTTTTTGTAGGCAAGGAGGGTATCATTTCTTTTCTCTGAATGTATGTAAAAACCTATTGGCAACCTTATTTTTTTAAAAGTACCGGGTTTACATTCTAATTTGTAATAAGAATGAAAAATGTATATAAAACCTTTTTAATTTTTGCCGACATAAATAACTTTACAGATTTTAATAAATTTGAAATCGAAGTAAGAATGTTATAATAGTAAAAAAATGTTGACCTGACTTAGCTTAGTTCTTAGAAACTTGAGCGTTAATTAAATATTAAGTAAAAAATTTTAATTAAAAAAAAAAACAAATCTTCTTCAGTGCACTCTCTGTGGGATAAACAAAGTCAGCTTCAAAGAAAAGCGCTTTTCGTCTCTTTTAATTACTGGACGCTTTAGTCTTCAGTGTAGAAAGCAGCACTCTGAAAGCTGGACCATCTCGTAAACTGCATTTTGATATGAAATTATTAATTACTTTAACAGAGTAGTCCTCACTCCTCTTCTCTGTTCGACCTATTTCCTACACCTACTCCTACATCCGCAACTTCGGAAACTCTGCTTCTTCGTCGAAACGCCCAGTTTTTCCCAAAGGGCCCTTCCGGGATCCTGAAAGGGGCGTATCTCTAGTTTCAGATGATAATTATTCTAAGTTAGACATTGTTCGAAATCATGCGTTGCCCAGCGATACTATGGACGAACACATGTGGCGAAACCATACAATAAATGTGGTAGGAAGTTTTAGGTGGGTTTCATTTTACTGAGGCGGAGAAGAAGTTTCGGAACTGTTTTTTTTTTGATAATTTAATAAAAAAAAGTTGAAATATTAATCCTAATTATTCATGAAGCGGGCCGTTTTAATGTTTATATTAGAGTTTCAAAAAGAGTAGAAATTTTTAATCTCGAAAGTTTCCACATATGCAGAGTACGGTAGGTCTCGACTGACTTTAACCCAAAAGGGCTTGTACATCCCGGTTTTCTTCTTTCTTGTTTTCCAAAATAACTTATTTTCTTAGCTATGCAGGTGAAAGCTGCCTGTAAGTTAATTAAAGGAGACTCAATTTTAAGTACACTTAAAAAAACATTGCTCTAGCTCTGATAGCACCGAAATTATAGCCTTTTGAGTGTGACCCTTTTTTATAAAATTCTGTGTAACATCAATTTTTTAACTAAAATTTCTTGCTTCCTAAAAAAACTCAATTCCTGAGCATCGCGGGTGAAAGTTGACACTAAATTAATTAAAGAAAACTCAATTTTGAAAAGATATACAAAAAAAATTCCTCTAGCTCTAATAGCATCGAAATTATAGCCTTCTGAATACGACCCCCTTTTTATGAAATTCTGTTAACATCAGTTTTTCAAATAAAACTTCTCCTTTTCCCAAATAACTCATTTCCTGAGCATTGAAGGTGAAAGTTGCCAATAAATTGATTAAAGGACACTCAATTTTGAATCGATATAAAAAAAACATTGCCTTAGCTCTAATAGCACCGAAATTATAAGCTACTGAATATGAGCTTTTTTTATGAAATTCTGTGTAACATCAATTTTTTAAATAAAATTTCTTGCTTCCTAAAAACACTCATTTCCTGAGCATCTCGGGTGAAAGTTGCCACGAAATTAATAAAAGAAGACTCAATTTTGAGTAGATATACAGAAAAACATTGCTCTAGCTCTAATAGCATCGAAATTATAGCCTTCTGAATATGACCCTCTTTTTATGAAATTCTGTTAACATCAGTTTTTTAAATAAAATTTCTCCCTTTCCCAAATAACTCATTTCCTGAGCATTAAAGGTGAAAGTTGCCAATAAATTAATTAAAGGAGAATCAATTTTGAATAGATATAAAAAAAACATTGCCTTAGCTCTAATAGCACCGAAATTATATGCCACTGAATATGACCCTTTTTATGAAATTCTGTGTAACAACAATTTTTTAAATAAAATTTCTCTTTTTCCAAAAAAACTAATTTCCTCGGCATTGCGGGTGAATGTTAAGACTAAATTAATTGAAGATGACTCGATTTTGAGTAGTTCTACAAAAAAAAATTGCTCTAGTTCTAATAGCCTCGAAATTATGGCCTTCTGATTATGACCATTTTTCATGAAATTCTGTGTGCCATCAATTTTTTAAATAAAATTTCTTGCTTCCTAAAAAAACTCATTTCCTGAGCATCGTGGGTGAAAGTTGCCACGAAATTAATAAAAGAAGACTCAATTTTGAGTAGTTCTACAAAAAAATTGCTTTATCTCTAATAGCACCGAAATCATGGCATTTTGAATATGACCCTTTTCGATGAAATTCTGTGCAACATCAATTTTTAAATAAAATTTCTCGTTTTCCAAAATAGCTCATTTCCTAAGCTATGCAGGTGAAAGTTGCCAGTAAATTAATTAAATAAGACTCAATTTTTAGTAGATCTAAAAAAACATACCTTTATCTCTAATAGCACCGAAATCGTGGCCTTTTGAATATGACACTTTTTTATGAAATTCTGTGCCACATCAATTTTTCAAATAAAGTTTCTTGTTTTCCAAAAAACTTATTTCCTGAGCACCGCAGGTAAAAATTGCCACTAAATTAATTAAAGAAAACTCAATTTTGAGTAAATCTACAAAAAAACGTTGCTCTAGTTCTAACAGCCCCGAAATTATGGCCTTCTGATTATGACCTTTTTTTATGAAATTCTGTGTAACATTTATTTTTTAAATAAAATTTCTCGTTTTCCAAAATAGCTTATTTTCTGAGCTATGCAGGTGAAAGTTGCCAGTAAATTAATGAAAGGTGACTCAATTTTTAGTAGATCTAAAAAAAACATTGCCTTATCTCTAATAACACCGAAGTCATGGCTTTCTGAATATGACTCTCTTTTAAGAAATTCTGTACAACATCAATTTTTTAAATGGAGTTTCTCGTTTTCCAAAATAACTCATTTTCCGAGTTATGCAGGTAAAATTTGCCAGTAAATGAATTAAAGGAGACTAAATTTTGAGTATAGCTCAAGAAAACATTGCTCTAGCTCTAATTGCACCAAAATCATGGCCTTTCGAATGTGACTCTTTTTTTATGAAATTTTGTTACACATAAATTTTTTTAATGAAATTTCTCGTTTCCCAAAAAAACTCATTTCCTAAGCATGTCTCAAGACTCAATTAGACATGTTTGTTGACATAAGAAAGATTTGTTTTTAATTAATGGAGTTAGAATTTTATCGTTCTGTCAGACAAAGGTAAAAATGTCGAAAAGCTATGTAAGAACGTGTTCAACAAAATTTCATAAAAATTGTCATTTTCAGAAGGCCATAATTTCGATGCTGTTAGAGCTAGAGCATTGTTTTTCCAAGATTTGCTCAAAAATGAGTCCTCCAGTTAACAAAAACTTACAGATCTGAAGCTCTCAAATTATTTAAAAAATGTAGAAACTTATAAATTAAAAATTTTTAATTTGAAAGGATTCTCATCTTAAAACAAATAGAAAATGTAGAGAAAATTCAATTTAAAACTATTCAAATTTAAAAACCCTTACCAAATAATTCTTTGAACTCCCAATTCGAGAAGGATTATTAGAGCTTCAAAATTTGAATGAATTTTCTTGAAATTAAACAATTGTAAATTAAACAATTACCAAATTTAAAAGCTTTTGCGATTCAACCATGCACCTTAAAATTTGAAAAAACTCTCACTAAAAGGTTTAAAAGTTGAAAAACCAAATTTAGAACCGAATCCCAGTTTGAAACAAATTTACAAATTTAACTAATAAAAAAGATGTAGAAACTTTTTAATTTCATATTTTGAATTTGACAGGAACCACATCTTTAAAAAATAGCAAATTTACAGTAAATTCAATTTGAATCTATTCAAATTTGAAAACCCTTTCCAAATAATGCTTTAAACTCCCAATTTGAGAAAGATTATAAAAGTTTCTAAATTTTAATGAATTCTCTTGAATTTAGAAATTGTAAGTTAAAAAACTACCAAACTTGAAAGCCTTTGCGATTCAACTATGCACTTAAATGTTGAAAGATCTGTAACTAAGAAGTGTAAAAATTGGAAAAACTAAATTTAAAACCGAATTCTAGTTGAAGAAACTTACAATTCAACTACTAAAAAAGATTTAGAAACTTTTTAATTTAATATTTTGAATTTGAAAGAATCCGCATCTTAAAAAAAAAAATAGAAAATTTAAGGTAAATTCAATTTGAGACTATTCAAATTCAAACTAATTATTTAAACTCCCAATTTGAGGAAGATAATTAAAGCTTCTAAATTTGAATGAATTTTCTTGAATTTAAAAATTGCAAGTTGAAAAACTACCAACTTTGAAAGCCTTTGCGATTCAACTATGTACTCTAAAATTTGAAAGATTTCTAACTAAAAAGTTTAAAAATTGAAAACGCAAATTTAGAACCCAACTGCAGTTAGAAAAAAACCTCCAAATTTAAGTAACAAAAAAATGTGGAAACTTTTCAATTTAATGTTTTGAATTTGGAAGGATCCGCATCTTAAAAATGTAGAAAATGTAGAGGAAATTCAATTTGAAATTACTCAAATTTGAAGACTTTTACAAAATAATTCTTTAAACTCGCAGTTTGAAAAAAACTTAAAAGAATCTAAATTTAGAAGCCTTTAAATTTAAAAATTAATAATATTTGAGGATACCTTGAATAATATTTTGTTTGTCTAAGTTAGTCCTAAATATCTAAATTTCGAAACTTTTAAATTCAACTTTTGCAATAAGTATAAATGTATAATATCCACATAATAATAATGTTTTCAAATTTTTTCAAGATGACTTTCTCGAGGATCCAAAGGCTTAAAAATTACCAAATTTGAGAAAGCCTTAGTTACAACTACCTTAAAATTAAAAGAATTGCAAACTAAGAAGTCTAAAAATTGAAAAAGAAAATTTAGGACCCTTCAAATAATTCAAACACTTTCAGATTCCAAAGGCTCCAATTTGAAAAAAAATAACAATTTGAAACTCTTCAATTAATAACAAAAATATGGAAACTCTTAAATTTAAAATTTTGAATTTGAAAGGATCTGCAATAAAGATGCATGAGTTTGAATAAAAAAAATTTTTAAACACAAAATTAAAAATGAAAGGTGACTGTACAGAACCAGATAACCAACATTATTATCGAAAATGGCTTAATCCCATAAAAAATTGTTTAAAAAATAACTAAACATTTTGGTAGAAGGATTCTTTCGAAATATCATTTCTTATACAATTATTAGAAAAAAAATTAATAAATCTTTTTTTTTTAATTTTAATGTAGAAATAATTTTTTTCAGCCTCTTAGCATTAGTATATTTTTTAAATTATCATTAAGTGAAAAAAAATTCTTCGGATTTTTTAGCAAAAAATTTTATGTCATGCTCTGATATCGCAACCTTCAATTTTTTATTTTCTCGGAACAGAATAATTTTCTGAATCAAACATTTTTTATTCTCATTCAATATCCCCATATTTCGAGAACAAGTTTCTTTTTTTGCAAAAAATGAAAATTCTATTTTTAATAGCTATCCAAATCCGATTTTGAAAACCTATGAATTTTTTTTTTCATCTCAATCGATATTCTTTGAATTGGCAAACTTTTTTACATCAAACCTTGTTTACCCGTAATCAGAAACTTAATATGTTGAGAGTGTGTTTTTATTATTTTCTTAACTTTTCTTTAATACTTTTTACATTTTCGAAAAATATTTGATGCAAAGAATCCAGCGATACATTAGTTCTTCCAATCAAAAAATAGAAAAAATGGAAAGAACAAAAATTTCTTTTTTTCGAAGAAAAATTTCCCTATTTTCCCTACAATTGGACTGCTGAACTACTGCGATCCATGCATACATTTCATAAAAGGTGGAAATTATAATTAAATTAATTTATAAAACCAACATTTCTTAATATTTCTAGGCCTTTTCGGAAGCTGAAATTTATTCATAATAAAAAATTTGGTTTGTTCTTTGAATGGGAAAAATTGAAATGCAATTAATTAATTGGGATTTCTTCAAACCATTAATTTCTTACTATAAATGTATTTAACTACATAGTTCTTGGAAATTAGAAAAAAAATTATCTAACGATCAAATTTGAACAACACGCTCTTAAATGTCTCCATTTGTCCAAATTTGACCCTTAGATTCCTGTTTTTCTCTTAATTTCCAAGAATTTCGTAGTTAAATTTAAATGTTGGGCGATAACAAGAAATTTAAATGTTGATTTCTTCTGAATTTTACTTCTTAAATTATAAATGTATTTAATTAGTAAAAATGGGCATAATTAATTACAGGGAAAATAAATTAAATTAACATATAATTATACAGCTCATTGAGTCGCCTTGTTGAAAAGACCTTCAATCATGATATGTTCGTTAGTGATTCTACCAGCTTTCTTGTGAGGGGTGTATTTACAGGTGTCGAGATTACATCAGCTCATTTGGATTACTACTGCGGCAATTTAGCAACTCCATTAAACAGAAGCAGCGAATAAATTCAGAAATTTATTTAAGTTTACATAATTAATTTAAAAAATCGAAAAAGTTAAGGGTCTCCAATTTTTTATTCAAAAAAATCCAAATTGCTTACTTCTTTTTCCTTCAGAAAATAATTTTTTTCTATAAACAAAAACTCAAAAATATTTGAATTAGTTTCCATGGAATTTGTCAACTTTAAAGAAATTTATTGACGCAAGTACCATCCAAATCAGCAATTTTTTGTGCTTAAGATGAAACGGTAACGTCATCTGAATGTTTCCTGTAAGAATACTTGTCAATGCAAAAAAAAAATAATATTTTTTATTTTTAAGAGAAGTACTTCATAGATTTCGTTTTCTCTTTTAGAATGAAAAAAAAACAAAATTTTGGTTTTGTGAAGGCTTCTGAAATAAAAGGATAGTTTCTGTAAAAATACGTGACAAACAAGCACAAATGGCACCTTTGATTTTTCAATGTTAATGTCTGAACTGCAGTTTAAGGATGGTAACTCATAAAAATTAATTACGAGTGTTGTAATTATTTTTTGTTAAACAAAATTTAAAACCTTGTCTTTGAACTCTCGGTTGCGTGAAATCTTTTGAAATGAGAGGTTAGTTTCTGTAGAAATCCTTGAAAAATAATGCATAAATGGCACTTTTGACTTTTCAATGTTAAAGTCTGAACTGCAGTTTAAGGATGGTAACTCATAAAAATTAATTACGAGTGTTGTAATCATTTTTTGTTAAACAAAATTTAAAAGCTTGTCTTTGAACTCTCGGTTGCGTGAAATCTTCTGAAATGAGAGGTTAGTTTCTGTAAAAATACTTGAAAAATAATGCACAATTAGCATTTTTGATTTTTCAATGTTGAAGTCTGAACTAGAGTTCATGAATGGTAACTCACAAAAGTTAATTCTGAAAGTTTCAACTATTTTTTGTTAAACAAAATGTAAATGCTGGTCTTTGAACTCTCGGTTTTACACGTTCGCGTGGAATTTTCGTTCCGAGTAAGAGTTAGCGTAAATATGAGTAGAAGATGATTTTTAGAGGATAAAATAGGCTTTTAAATGAGTCCTCATCGAACCTTCTTCAACCAATAGTTTATGAAATATGAATTTGTTAATTAAGGGTGCGCTCTCGCTGAGTAAGCAACGTATGTAATGAATTTTTCATTATATAAAAAAATAGATATCCACTTTCTCTCAATAAATTCGTAAAATGGAAGTTCTGCTGAATATGAAAGGATTTTTTCGTTATTAAAAGTCCAAAATTTGCAGGATGAGAGGTCAATGGATATATTTTTTAAACAATATTTTTAAAAGTTAAACTTTTAGTGAGTTCTCATTCAGTGAATCTGCTAAGAAATAATACTTCTTCAAGAAAAAGTTTTGGTCGAATTGAATTTTTTTTTTAATTTTACCAACAAATTGTTATGAACAATGATTTTTTTTCATACTCAAAATTGTTCGAAAATCTGAAAAATAGAGAATAACCGAGGGCCATCAAGGATGTCGTTAATTTTTTCACCAATTTTCTATCTCTTATAGTTTTTGTATTCTATATTTTTTCAAATTTTTCGGACAAGTATAAGTATAGAAAAAAAATTATTGTCTAAAACAATTTGTTGCTAAAAATTTGTTTTTTTTTTTAAATTCCTATAAATAATTCTGCTTGGCGAAACACTATCCTTTAGCAGAGTTACCAAATAAGAACTGACTTAAAGTGTAACTTTTTAAAATATCATTACTTAAAAAACAAATCCACTCACCCCCCCCCCTCTCCTGCCAATTTTGGATTTTCAATACCAAAAAAAAATCCTTTCATACTTAGCAGGTCTTCCACTTAACAGATCTATAAAGAAAAAGTGGATGTATTTTTTTAGAACAATGGAAATTCATTACATACATCGCTTACTCAGCGGAGGCGCCCTTAGTTAACAAATTCATATTTCATAAACTATTGGTAGTAGAGGGTTTGATGAGGGCTCATTTCAAAGCTAATTTTATCCTCTAAAAATCATTGGCGTACATATTCACGCTATATCTTACCCGAAACGAACAATCCACGCAAACGTGTTAAGAAATCTTTGCAATTTTCAGTTACTTGTTAATAACAAGAGTGGCTCTACTTTAATTCACTGAAGGATTTCTGAGTTTTCATAGTACGTCTATCTGAGCGTTTTGAGCAAGAAAAGTTGCCGATATTTTCGAGTTCTAGCACTTCGACATTTTTCGTCTAATTTGACTGGACTATAGATGATAAATTAAATTCATTCCATAATAATGTAATCATATTATTTTGGAATAAATCCAGTCAATCAAATGGCCGTAATAATTTAAAAATTGTAGTATGAACTCAAACCAATTTAGCAAGGATACGAACCCTCGAAAACTGTCAACGTCGGTAAATATCGTTTGTGCTCAAATCCTACAATCCACTGATTGTGAGATGTGCAAGTTTGAGAATTAGAGAATCTTTCTGATGCAAAAACTTCTCCACTGCCAATCAATCAACTAGGATCATGAAAAACACGTTTGTCGACATTCTATAATCGAAATAATTGATTCTCGTCTCATCGTTCGTTGTCCCACAAACGCCATAGAAACTCCATTTCCATTATTTATAGGCACAAGACATCGCGTTATTTATACGGGGTGAGATTTATAGACTATACTCGCTTATAATGCGATCACGGTCTGCATTCCTATTCTATTCGAAGCGTCATTCATAATCTATAGGCAGAATCAATTAAAAAACTGCCTATTCCTCGATAGGCCCGCGTGGGCCCCTCCCCAGTTGCTCAGTATCATATCAGGCTTGCGTTTTTACTTTTGACCAACTTACTACAATGTTTATAATTTCTTCAGCCAGACACTCCGTCATCAAATTCTTAACAAAAAATGCAGTTTTTGTAAGCCTGAACTAATCAAACATGTGTCAACAAAATATAAACCCTTTGAGCTTAGAAACTTTAACGGATCTACCGTGAGGGCAAACGTGCAGGACACCCTGCGGGGGCCCTCGTGGGGTTCCCATATCAATTGTCCACGTGGGCCCTTGTCGGGGACCAACATTCCAAAGAGGGCTAAACGGGGCTTTTTCCACACGGGTACTGGTTAAGAACAAGTATATTCTGGAAACTAAGATATAAAATCGAATGTTTTAAATTAACATTTCTCTTTAGAAAGTTATTACGATAAGACTGTCTTCTTGAAAATTATCTTCCGAGATTTGAATGCAAAATATTTTCTCTTCGATTTCTTGTCAGTTCTGCCTAGTGTCTTTGCCCTTTGGTTATCGTAATCCAATTTTTATTATGATTTTAGCATTACAAATTCCTATCTGTTTCCACGCGAATAGTCCGCTATGCGACAACCGGAGAGACGTGGCGCCACCTTCATAGCATAAATATTATGGCTGGGATATCAAGCCGTGGAATATACAATGATGTGAGGTTGGGAGAAGTACTACGTAGGGTGCCGCAGAAGCTCAAAAGAATGCTTTGAAAGCCGAGCATGACCATGACGTAGTGCCAGAAACAATTCTTGTAGTCTCGCAGACTGAAATTTCAAGTTCCATTATTTTTCAAATAGAAGTATAGTAATTCAGAATTAGAAATTTTATTTTTCAATTTTTGTTATGGAAAACTGATTAGCACCTAATTTGAGCCAGGCTAGTTCTTTTAAATTCGATGGTCTAGACAAAGCCAGATGTGGGCTAGACCGTCTGAACTCTAATCTGGCACGCTTCGATAGCCAGAACTGTAACTTTTCATGTATACAGCGACTAGTCTGACGTTTTTCTAATTATGTAAGGAAATCGATACATCTAATTGAAATTTAGTTCAGCCATGTTTCCATAATTTCAATTTTTGAAACTGGTAAAGAAAATAGCCTTTCACTCGCATCGGGGTATCTGTCTCGGGTCGGAGCTAGGGTGTCATCTCTCTGCCGCCGGCAGTATAGTAATTTGGAAAATGCTGCTCTAGAGACTAGAAAAAGCTTTTGTTGAGTCAGAGGCTAGAAAGACTAGATAGCGATTAGTCAGAAACTAGTTCTCCCAAGCGACTGAAATTTGATTTGCTTATAACTGGAGAGCAGACGAGCCCAGTCTGAAGTTGCGCACCGAGCCTAGGCTTTGCTTCCTCGTTGCGAAAAACCACCGCATGGGGGAAAGTGGTGGGAGAGCGCGCGCGAGCATTTGAATGTCAGTGACTGTGATTAGCGGACAGCACTGAGTAGACGAAAAAGAGAATAGAGCGACACGCTCGCTCACCACTGTCCCCCTTGCGGCGGTTCTCCGCAACGAGGGAGCCGAGCCTAGGCTCGGTGCACAACTTCAGATTGGGCTCGTCCGCTCTCTGCTTATAACAAAATGTGGTTGACCACCTTTTAGAAACTTTTATCTCTCTCGTGATATTTTTCCACAAGGGTTATTGAAAATTCAACAACTTTTCAGTTACAATTGTAATCTGAGGCCATTCGCCGGCGCGTGTTTTATTTTTTTCTGGATTAATGTACCTCTTACAGTCTTTATAATTAAGGTGATCAAATGAAACAATGCGAGGAGGACTGGTTCATAGATCTGATCTGGTATTGGTACACAGTGCACACATTCAAAGATGATTTACGAGTGGAATGTACTAAGTACAAGCAGATAAGGCATACCGGGACCATCGTTGGCCGGTAAACATTGAACCTGAGGGCTCCGATTGATTGTGGTCGCACGCCGGTCTTTGAGTCGTGGATTATAATTTACAAACGAAAAGGGACGAACACCATAAACGGCGGCGCAACGTCCGCCGTCATTGAAATCAACCAACGCCCGCCAGCAAATGTGTATTCATTAGCAACTCAGGCTTGTAATCAAAATCTACTTTGTCAGAATGAAATGAGAAACACTCATACATTTCAGCAGATAAAAACTTGTTGATCAAATACGACTTGAATGAACTGTTTCACTAAATATTTAATCGAAATTTCTGATTATAAGAACTGGAAAGGATCCAAATTGAACCGCTCCCGATCTAAAGGGGACATGCGTGGATTCAACCTGAGAAGTATTGTCCTAAAATTTAATTTCAAAAATCGTTCGACTTTTAATTTTAAGGACTGATGCTTTTAGAGATTTTTTAAGGCACATCTTTTATTCCTCTTGCAAAAATTTGTAGGTTTTGTAGTTTTTGAAGTACACTCAACTCTCCAAATACCGCGCCTGGTCTTACCGCGTCCCTAGAATTCTGCCAGCTTGCACTCGTGGACGAGGGAGCCCGGGAGACAGGGGAAGATGCGCGGTGTCCTTGAGGCAATCATGCAATACTGTAGCGACAAAGCGGGCAGCTCTCTTATCTCGTGTACATATTTTGCATTTATTTTTAAATACACGCGGAAAATCCTCTTTTCATTAATTATTCTTCATTATTTCAAAAAGTCCATCCTTTATGATAACAAGAATCAGTATTTGTACAAAATACAGTTAATTAATATGATGTATTCCTACTGGAAATGGTTCATACGGCCCTGACTGTTTTCATCGTAGAAATTCTCGGAAGAGTGTCACGGTCAAAGTAAGCAATGCCCGAGATCCGCGCTAACTCGAGAGTTAAGTGTAGTTGGTAAGGAGTAGATTTTTCGAAAACAACAAATTTCAATCTTTTTTCACTTCAACTCGCGCTAACTTAGCCAATTTTCAGAATTTTTTGATTTTATTGATACTTAATTACGTGTTTAAGTCTTCTGGAATTACTTAAGAAAGAAAAACCTACATATTTTTATTAACAAAAAAGTTGTTAATTTTTTTGAGACTTTGCAAACATTATGAATTTCAGCCTTCAAGCGCTTCGTTTATTTTTGATTAAGGTTCGAAGAAGTTTTCTGGAAAGTTTTAGCTTAATCGTATCAATGGTTACAAAATTATGAATTTTTACATTCTCATCAGAGAAGGTATTAGATTTGTGTAAAATTTGCCCCCCCCCCCGTTTTTGTCAAATGTCCACGTTTTGAGACTCCCCGAACCCGAAGAACAAGTTTTTACGAATGTCCATCTGTGAGCACGACAACTTTTGAAAAAATTAATCTCTTTGATTGGCCTTTGGTACACTTTTTGAGTGTCAGAAACTGAAGGTCAAATTCGT
>JAUMHM010000072.1:15233871-15244011 GCA_032362435.1 Melikaiella ostensackeni
TACAACCACGTCCGTCTTACTCGGATTGACCGATAATCCGGTCTTCTTGCACCAGGTATCCACTATCCTCAGTGCTTACTGCATTACCCCGAAGAGCGCATCCAGATGCTGGCCGCGCATGAAGGCCAGTATGTCGTCCGCGTAGCCTATAGCGTAGTAGCCCTTTCTCGTAAGTAGAGGAAGCAGTTCGTCAACTAAACAGGGTTCTTTGTTCAGAGTGATACGTGTGTGACTCGCAGCCATGCCCCTCTGCAGAACCAAAGAGGCGTTTTTACTGTGATGCGAGTTAATTTGGATAATGAACGCAAGAGTCCACGTCTGAGACTCAGGAATATGCACAACTAGAAGCTGTTTAAAGCCTCCAGTTGTGCTCTCCTCTTGAGGCAGGTCGTATCTGACGATTCGCCAGGACGATGTATTTATTGAGGGGTTGAATCCTTCCAGGCCCTGAAGAACCGCAGATGGATCTTCCAGTTCACCTACGGTTCACGTCGTAGCCCTCAACATCCTTTGGAGCAATTCAACCCCTCACTTTAAGGTCTGCACCTTCCCAGGGCATTGTCTCGACCACTGTATTCTGCAGCCAAGGCTCAGCCGCTGGGTCGAATGCGACAAATACGAAGACCCCTCCTCTACAGAAGGTCTCATATTTTGGCCATTGATTTGGGGACACTTTTTCGAGCGTCCTCCAAATGG
This sequence comes from Melikaiella ostensackeni, assembly GCA_032362435.1. Taxonomy (NCBI): domain Eukaryota; kingdom Metazoa; phylum Arthropoda; class Insecta; order Hymenoptera; family Cynipidae; genus Melikaiella; species Melikaiella ostensackeni. The sequence continues at coordinate 15,234,568 of JAUMHM010000072.1, forward strand.
ACTCTCTGAAAAGTTCGAACTGCTCCGTAGTGAGCATCGAGTCCGAGTAGCTCGTTTTCGCCACCACCATTCTCAGGGAGTTATTCCTCTTGGCAGCTGTCAGTCCAGCCCCCGACGACTCCCTGTTCGCCGGCAGCTGAGCTGCCTTATGCCTTTTTGTGGACCTAGTCCCGCCCCCTCGCTGGTGGGGTGTTTTCTGAGCCCTTCCTTCTCTTCAGGTCCTCCGTGCTGGTTGTCGGCGTTGTTGTTGCCGATGTTCCAGAACCCGCAGCCGCACTTCTAGCCTGCTGCGCTTGCCTCCTCAGTTTTCTTTTCAGAGAACCGTTGATGTCTTTTTCTTTGTTAGGGGACTCATCGATCGCTTCCATCTCCATAGCATCATTTAGAGGGACCATCGATACCTCAGCTCCTAAAATAGCCGGAGGCACAGCCACCGCCTGAGTTCTGCTAGCTGGAGAGACAGATCGAATGGAAAGGGTTGTGTTAGACCAATTCGGGCCCAGTCCCTTTCCCCATCCACCACCTCCCTTCCTCGTTCTTCCTCGTCATTTTTTTATGACTTATTTTAGCCCTTGCAGAGACCCGCATGCAAGGGTTATACTAAATACTCGGGGAGTTCGTTTGGTGTCCTAGAGAGGCCGTAAAGACACCTTCGTACCCCTAGGTGCCAAAGTACGAAGGGCACGGTCACTCAACTACCTAGGCTTAGAGGGTTGGCCACATTGAGTGAAACGCTCAATGAATATCCGTTCCCAGACTGGGGTCGGTCCGGGAGGGCCCTCGAACCAGGGATCCAACAATACTTGCGTTAGCTAGGCTCTTTCACCCTTCAACCATACTACAATCATCCATGCCCACTCACCGGTGTGCCCGTTTATAGGGAGCCTATCACTCATATCCATATTCATGCAGGCTGAGGGCCGTTTGGCCCCCTGTCCCGCACGCTTAAGCCTCCCCACCAACTAAAAGGTGCTACAGCCCCTAGGGGAGGTACAAATAGGTTACAAATGCAAAAATCAGTTGTCATTCACCAAGTACTGCAATACATATTACTGAAACAGGAGCCACTATTCGACTACAATACCCGTTGGATCATACTGCTACAAGACTGTTGAAAACAACTTTTCGAAGATTCTGCAAATTCTGGTGAGAGTTTCTTTTTGATGTCCTTGATTCCTCTTCGTCTTGAATGCTTTATAGATCCATCATCGCTACAAATTTGGAAAAATCCTCGACCTTGTTCGCCAAAAAATTGTATCAAATAATGTTTGAGTACGCTTAAGAGACGAAATCAAAAATTTCGCTTGAATTTTGCAATATGGAGAGGCAAATAAAGAAAAATAAAACGCGCAATGTCAAAATTGATGGTTTCGTTTTTTATGTAGAGCACGAACTAATTGGCACAACAAATGATGGCAAAAGTATGTCAGCATCTCACTGGAATAACATCTGCAGCAAATTGTACTATTTTTCAAGCAAAAGCAAGTAAGATGAATAATTTATCGCAAGTCCTGCAGAGAGAGGAAAATAAGGAAGCATTTAAGTTCGGATTGCAAGTTTTTCATTTATGGATTAGACTAATGGAATAAGTACTTAACATTAGCTATCGATTGTCGATTGAAACCTAGGCAAGTAAAAAGATGAGGATAAAAAAGTCCGCGTTTCCAGGGAAGAACGCATAAAAAGAGAAATTCGTCATCAACTTGATTTAATTTTGGGTACCCGAAAGCAAGGTTCTAGTTCCTCTAACGATGGAAATACATGCAGGAAGTTCTTTGAAAATTATGAGACGATTTACAGAATTATTGGCTTCGATAGAGAACTTTTAAAAAACTTTTACATACTCTCGCAAGTTTTAGCATCTGATTAACCTATCGATACAAACAAGTTGCACGAAAATTGTCTGGAAACAGCAGACTTGTATGTAGAAAAATGCAGTTGGTACTTCATGTCTGCATCAATGCATAAAGTTACAATTCATGGTCCCAACATAATCGACTCCCTTGTTGTCCCAATCGGTCAATCATCAAAAGAGGCACAAGTAGCTAAGAATAAGGACTTAAAAAGATGCAGGGAGAACAATGCCAGAAAAACAAGTCGTATTGACACAAATACTGACTTGCTGCATTGCCTCTTACTCTGCGCTGATCTTTACATAACAAGTTTGAGAACTGGTGTCGTAAAGCCAGAAAGGCTATTGCTTCCAGAAGCTAGAGCAATACTTCTAGAAACTAACTAGTGCGTGCAATGTGTCTGCCCAGTGGCACTAGCTCCGATAATTTTATCAAAGAAGGTTATTTTCAAAATAAATCGAACTATTCCGCAAACCGAAAAAAAAGTCGAGCAGTAATTAACTTTCTTCAACAAAACATCAGTTGTTATCAACTGGTAGCAAGGAATTATTGCTAAGTTATTGAAGTATATTCCACAATAAAAATGCAATTCTTAGTTTACAAATACATCATCCGAGAAAAAATTGTTTATAACATTGTTAGTAACAATAAAAATAGCGAATCATTATTGAAGTAACTGAAAAAAGTTTGAAAATTTGTTATTAACAGTTGATTACGCTAAAAGAACAAAATTTAAATGCTGCAAAAGAGCCAAATAACGCATTTGTTAATTAAATTTGTTTGAACAATTATCAAATGTTAGCAATTCATAGCAAGAAGTCATTGCTAAATAGCTGGCTGTTAAGTCCGTGAAAAAAGTGGAATTTTATTTATAAATACATAACATGATAAAAATTTGTTCAAACAATTAATGTTTAATTAAAAATGATTTATTGTCATCGAAACGTCCTCAAAAATGTAGAAGTTACTTATTTACAGTTCATTTCGTCGAAGCAACCAAGTTTGTACGTCCAAAAATTGACAAATAGTGTATTTGATAGTTAATATTACTTAAGCAATTATGCATTTTCATTGGATGACCAAATATGATACTTAGGTTTCATTTCCGGGTAATATATGATTGATTTTGTAGAAAAAACTTTATTTATTCCATCATGAATACCAGATATGGATAATTGTTTATAAAACTTGCTCATAAAATAATAACTTATTTATGAACTTTTATTAATTCAACTAAAAAACTCTTTTCGTCCATGAATTGTTCAAATTTAGTGTGAATCAAGTGACAAATCGCTGTCAATCCCCAAGAAACCATTTTCAATCACTTATTTGTTAATAACAAATTTAATAAATTCTTTAACACTTGCGTTGCTATTGGACATCTTTTTTGGATAGTTTCTTCATGTTTTCTAGGTATTTTGAAACGAACCCAAGTCTTTGTTAAGAACCGGTGCACTTCCAAAGTAAAAAATTTGTTTTTTCATTTTTCTTATTGAATAAAAAAAAATTTAATTAAGAAAATCTATCATGAAATTTTGATGCGGAATTTTATTAGATTTCATTTAAAAGAAACGTTCAATCCCGATTATAATTGTCTTCTGAAAATCAATTTTTTCCACGGACGTTTTTTTGCCCCACTGTGCGCTGGTCGTCTGAGGTCTAAACTAACCACATTGCTTTTTGAGTTGGCCCCTCGTTTTAGTGAACATACGCGGCAAACAGCAGATATGTTCAGTAATTAATACTCTCTGGTTTAGTATATTATTCAGAATTATTTTGAATTCACTTGTATTCATATTGAATTCATTTGAATACCTTTGTATTTTTTTGAGTTCTTTGTATTACACTGGAACCTCTATATGTATGCAGTCCCTTCGTTTAAGCTGTTCCTAGAATTTCAATCGTGAATGAGGGGGTCCAAGGAGTAGAGAGAGAGGCGATGTGAGCGCTGTGCAGTTGTGCAGTTCCGTAGCCACAAAGTGGGTAGCTCGAACCTTGCGTACATTTTATGCATTTATGTTTAAATACACGCTTTTTATTCTGTTTTCATTGATTATGCTTTATTATTAAGAAATGTTCATCCTTCATAGTAACAAACATCTACATTTGTACAAAATACAAATAATTAATAATATGCATTCGTACTGAAAATGGATCGAACGGCCCTGTCTGTTCACGTTATAAAAATTCTTCGAAGGGCGTCACGGTCATCGCAGGCCATACCCAAGACCGTCTCTAAATCGAGGTTCCAGTGTATTTTAAATTGTTTTGAATGGCTTATAATGCTCTTAAACTCTTGAAATTCTTAAAAAAATTTTTAAGTTTCTTGACATCTTCTGAATTTCCTGAATTACATAAATCATTTGAGTTCCTTAAATTATCTTATTTCCTTGGAATATCTGAATTCCTTAAATTTGTCTAAATTCCCTAAATTCGTGGAATTTCTTGAATCCTTCTAAATTCTTCGGATTCTTATAAATATATTTAATTTGTGGAATTCCTGGAATCCCAGGGCTTTCAAATAATGCAAGGAATTCAAGGGAATTCGGAGGAATTCAAGGAATTCATAGAATTCAAGGATTTCAGAGAATTCAAGGAATTCATAGAATTCAAGGATTTCAGAGAATTCAAGGAATTCAGATAATTCAAGGAATCCAGAGAATTTGGGGAATTAAAAGAATTCAGAAGATTTCAAGGAAGTTATTATTGTTCAAACAATTTTTTATTGTTTAAATGTAACTTTCGACTGAAGTGAGGCGGAAAAGTGCTTGTTGACACTTTTTATTTCTTATTCATAACTGCTTAAACTATTTTTATATCTTTAAGCACTTTTTTCGACAAAACAGCCCAAATTTTCACTATTCCTGAATAATGTGAACTTTAGGGGTGTACAAAACTTTGAAGTGAACCCGAAACCCGGCCCGACCCAAAAACTCGAAAGCCCGAACTAGTCAAAAATCCGGAAAGCCCGAACCGATCCAAAACTTCAATTAAAAAATGTATGGTAACTTACTATAAATAACTGAAAATTTCCGGAAATTTGTCGATTGAAGTTTCAGGCCGGTTCGAATTTTCAGGCCTGTTTGGGCTTTCGAGTTTTCAGATCGGGTTGCGAACCCGAAAGCCAACCCGGCCCGGCCCGATGTCAATCCGACCCGACTCGAAATCATTTTTCACATCACAAATAGACTTATTAGTGAGTCAATCGTGTTGATTTTTGATTTTAAATACATAGTTGAATTTACTTAAAGAAAGTGTAAATTTGTGATATTTTATCGAAAAAAACTGTCTAAACAAATGGAAATTGTATAAACAATGATGGGTAAATGATAAAAATACAAGACATATTAGAATTCAATGGATTTTGTTAAAAAGTTTGCAGAAAACTACTCTCTGCTGCCTTACTCCAGTCAAAAGTTACATTTAGACAATAAAAAATTGTTTAAACAATTAACAAAAAATTGAATCTACCATGTTGATCTTTTTTATTGCCCAATATATTTTACGTCGGTTTGATGACAACGAAAATTTGCGATAAAATGTGAAAAAATAATCTTCAATAATCTAAACTTAATAATCTGTCTTTAATAGCATAAAGGCGTATCGCAAAAAAATAGAGTTTGAACTTTGCTTTTCCGGGTGGGGAGCAAAAAGTTTCTAGTGGGTGCCAAAATGATTCTCTGAAAGTTACAGCAAAACAAAAATCTTTCAGTTCGTACAACGCGGTCAAAGATCACGACCACGAAAAATTGCATTTTTCTCGTTATTTGCAATACAATACTTTTCTTTTTCTGATTCGGGTGAACGGTAAAAGTTGTATATTATGCTGATATAAGTGCCTAAGCAGTATCGAGTATAGACCCAATCAAAAATATCTTATGTTCTCACACTTTAGCTGAAGTGTGCGAACGTATGATAATTTTTGCTGAAGTTTATACTGCATATGCACTTCTATCATTATAGTACACAATCTTTACTGTTTACACAGATCAGGAATAAATTATTGGCTTGAAAATAATGAGGAAAATAAAAGTCGTCGTGATCGTTGCTATTTTCGCGATTTTAACTTGAGTGTACGAACACAAGATAAAATGTTTGACGAAGTTTATACTACATGGGCACTTCCATCATCATAGTACACAATCTTCACTGTTCACTCGGATCAGAAAAAAAAATGATTGGCTTGAAAATAACGTGGAAATTGAAATTTGTCGTGATTGTTAACATTTTCGTGATTTTAACTCGAGTGTGCGAACATAAGATAATTTTTTATGAGGTCTATACTGCATAGGCCCTTATACTATCATAGTACACAATCTTTAATGTTTACCCGGATCAGAAAAAAAATTATTGGCTTGAAAATAACGAGGATAATGAAATTCGTAGGGATTGTTGCCATTTTTGGCCCTGACCCCACATTTATTTTTGCAAGTAGATTACAGGATAAATGGATAAAACTCACCTAGTATTCAGGATCTGATGAAATCTTGGAATCCATATAACGTGAAATACTGCGCATTTTTTATGAGAAAATGAATATTTTGATAGAAATTGTCTGGGTAGTCTCCGATTTTATTGTTTTAGTACAAAAAGTGGCCGCTATCGCCTTGTCAACGTGCTGCCATCTGGGATTCTCTTGCCTCTTCATCTGTCAAATTCCGTCGCGTAGTTCTCAAAAATTTTGAAAGTGTTTTTCACTTTTGATTTCCCATTGAATCGCGAAATTCGCTTCGTAATTGAGAAGTTTAGTTGAAGGTAGGATGCTATACAGAGAGTTTTTTTATTTAGTGTCGGTGTTGTGCTGTAATATATGACTGAAGTCAAGTGTGTTTGACACTCGCCATCTCTTTCTCCGAATTTGTCTGCTCGGTGTTGATTTCAACGTTTCAGAAACTGAATTTTTCCTATCAAAATATTCATTCTCATATAAAAAGTACGCTGTATTTCACGTTATATGGATTTCAGGATTTCATCAAACCCTGAATACTAGGTGAGTTTTGTCTATTTATCCTACAATCTACTTACGAAAATAAATGTGGGGTCAGGGCCGTGCTGATAATTGAGGGCAACCAAATAAATTTCTAAGTCCAAATTTTTTTGAAGATATATTTTATTTTATAGAAGATCAATTAAAGAACTGACTAATTCAAATTCCGGAAACGCAAAAAATGACGTGTGCAACGAAGCACAGAAATATTTTTCATCCGACGTTGCCTCAAAATACTTGGCCAATATTCTGTCAAGAAGGTCCAAACGGTAAGATAGCTCAGTTGGTTAGTGCGTGTGCCGCGCGCACGTCGTGCGGTATAAGGTTTAGGTAGTTTTATGTATGAAGGGTTCGAATCTCAGCGAGTGCGATTTCGCGAGGCGTTAAAACGTGCGATTGTATGTATAAGCGACTGTGTATTAATAAAGTTAAAAGAAAAAGAATATATAAACATAATTTGAAAAATAATTTTTTTTTCATTGCAAAATCTCGTGTTGCTTTTTAGTGACCTTTAGCCTGAGATTCGAGCTTTACATTGGTAGCCACCATCAGAGATGAGGTGGGAGATTGCCGATCTAATATATTCAATTTCGAGTGATTTTCCGCAGCGCCCCCTCTGCAGCTAAGCTTTTGCGAACTAAAATCAAAGCGCCCCCCGGTGCACATAGCGAGTTCTTGGACTAAATAGAAGATACACGCTCCTACTTGAGCGGTCAAGCAGGGTGGCTTTTTCACAGTTTGATAATGTCGGTAGAGAAGATCGGAACGGGTAATTTTGCCGAAGGTAAAAACTTCTAAAGAAATCTCGGAAGTTATTCAACTTCAATTCATTTAATTTAATTAAAAGAAATGATTAATTGTCTAAAGTGAAGTGTTTTGTGTTGAATAACGAATATCTGCTTTTTCATCAAGTAAAATTTGTAGTGTAATAATGTCAAAAAGTCAACCTCATATAATTAATTATATAAATTACAATTAACTGCAGAGATAAATTAATTAAAATTATAAGGTCTAAAAATGTATATATTTTCAAAATAATTATTAAAGATTTTGAAACTGGGATTTGATGAAGTCGCCACTGATGCATCTGCAGAGTGTCTAGCCAGAATCTACGGGACAAGGGAATCGAAAAAATCCCGGGAATATAAGTTACACCATTCAAGCAGAATTTTCACAATAATACTCGGTGCAATAACAATAATAATAGGTGCTATTTTACAGGTATTTACCTTTAAAATGATCCCAAAGACATTTAGTGATATTTATTATATTAGTTCTTATTTAAATATAAAGAAAACACTGAATTTTGCACTACTTATTCAATATCGTTTTTTCACTTCAGTCTGTGATTAAGAATAGGTTTGGCACTTGTAAATGAATAATTGTGTTTTTTACGACATACATTTGGTATATGTATATTATGTTAAAAATTTCATTTCTCTACGTGGGTTCAGCACAAACGCTTTAATTTAAAAACGGTTAATTGTACAAAAAAAGTGAAAACAGAAAAAAGTCTTGTCATGGTTTAAACCTTATGAAAAATGTTTGGCAGAATTTTTTTTTTAACAAGTAATTAATTTGTTAAAAAATTCTTGTTTAAACAATAAAGATACAGTTATTTTCTAGATCTTTCACATGTGGAGTGTCAGGTAGAGTGTTTTTGGTTTGGGTTTATAATTTTTATAAGTAAAGGTCATGACCCCAGAGGGTTTGTAGCCGGAATATTGCGGGCTCGATTCTCGCTAGCTACACTTTTTCCCAATTTTCTTGCATTTTATTTATTAAAATGTTTACATATTCAACTTCATTTACTATTATTCTTTCATTTGAAAATGTAAACGCGTACGCATTATACATATAGAAATAAATAAATAAATTAATAGAAATGTTTTTTTGAGAAAAAAACGACAATCATGCAAATAAGCGTGTACATACTCATTGCGCGTGCCTCGCTTCGCTGGAAAATTTGAGCGCACCTAGGACGCGCATCTGTTGGATCTCGCGCTCCGCGCTCGATAATGTCTTCGTCTCGCGTTTCGCGCTCTGTCTTTATACTTCCCCCACATTTGTGCACAAACTTTTTAAAATTAAAGGTCAAAGCATCGACAACTGCAATTTGGTGATTATGAATTCTCTTTTGTTGAAGCTCCTATCGCTTTAACGAACACATTCTCATCACGTATCTATCTCGTGCTTCGCACTCGATTTGGTACAGAATACCAACTTTTCTACATATCAAATGTATTTTATATTTATTTCTACCCCTCTGTTTGGAACTGCTTATTCAGATATTAAAAAACAAAGTACAAATTTTATTTTTCATGATTACTTTAATATTTATTCTTAATTTTGCATTAATTTTTATTCTCAGCTACCCTGAAAAATGTATCATTTTAATAAATGTATATTATCACAATTCATAATATGCATTGATATTGAAACAGACGTATTTTCATTGCCTTGTTTTTATAATTAAAAAGTGCGCATCCTATCAAAAACAAAATCAATTTTGTTATCAAACATTTTTTTGCATCTTATGTCGCTTTTCCATAAATTTAATTTGTTTATTTTCAATGTTATTTTTTACGATTCAAATAAAAAATA
>JAUMHM010000072.1:15247648-15269731 GCA_032362435.1 Melikaiella ostensackeni
CCTGCTTCAGAAAACGTTCTTATCCCATTCCAATTTTTTATTGGAACGTCAAGCCAAAAATAATTTTAGTGTACAATCCGATCACTTCGTGAATGTGTTATTGAAGCGAATACGTTTAAAGGTTCCTTTGGAATGTTGCACTGTTTTGCTCTAAAAACATCCCTTTACATTTCTTAACAACATTTTTTAAAAATCGTTAGCAATTAAGGAAGTTAGTTTTTTTTAATACCAAATGTTTTTTCATTAAAGTGTCGTATTATAAGAACTTTTCACCATTGCAGGAAAAGTATTCCAAACATTAATCCTTTCTCATATTGATTAGATGGAATTTCGAAATTTCGTAGAGTTGACCAAAAACCGAACTTTAAAGAACAAAATCGAAGTGTACGGCTTAGTATCTCTGTTTAGTAAATTTAGAAAAAAAACTTTGAAAACATAAATCATTTTTTCATAATATCATTACAGTTTACATTTTATAATAATAGAGATAATAACCTAATCTCTGTTCCTGAAGTCATTTTTGGTTTATTTTCAACTTATAGATTGAGCTTGGAATTTAACCAAATCTTGGAAAATATTTTAAACGAACTATCCACTGTTACGGAATTTTCCGTAGGAACAACCCCTTTCCAGTTTTTGGGACATTATATGATATCCACCAGTTAAAAGCTTCTTTTGGAACATAAAACGGTTTTGCTCTAAAAGTTTTCTTTGAAATTCTTATACAATGGCAGAATTCAGTTAATGAAATTGAGGGTAAATTACGTTTTTTATCAACATTGCGTACAGAGTGTCCACCACGTGACCACAAAACATTCAAACAGGGTCAAGGAGCATTCGACGAAAATTTAATCATTTTTATCAGGGATATTTTGGGAATAATATAGTTTTTTTAAACACAAAACTCATACCCAAAACCTTTGGAGAAACAGCTTTAAAGAAGATGGTTCTCATAAACATTATGACCTTCTGACTTTCACTTCGCAATTTAACCCTGAACCTTTACAAGAATTTCCCTAAATCTCTAAATTATCCACAGTTCCGAGTATGACTTTACTCGTGACTATAGTGACTATACAATTTTCAACTAATCTCGAAATAAATTACACGCCACCAGAAAATTCTTGATGTTCCGACCTACCGCATTCGTTCTGCCTTAACCCTCCGAACGTATTAGGATTCGAAATCACGTGAATTATATTTAACGCACCGACCTGGAATTTAGTGTTTATAATTAATTAAAGCCCGTATTTTTAAATCAATTATGATTTTTTTAAAGAAATGATTATCGTTCAATTTCGAAGAGCATTGTGCTTTGCGATTTTTTAACTTCTTTCATAGTGCATTAATATATAAACAAATAAAGTTCCAAATTACTATTGACCAGAATTGTTGAAAATGCATTGACAGAAGACCGAATCTATTTCAAATCAGACAGGTCGTAGAATCTCTTGACAACAAAATATATTGTTTATTAGAGAAAATCAGGCGATACATATTTTCCCAGTTTGAAAAAAAATTCTGCGAAGTTATGAGTATTTGAATTTTGAAGTTTGTTCGAAAAAAACCAATTCTTTCCCTAAATATCTATAACTTTTGACTTGATTCGGATGTTTGAATTTCCTTTCCAGATTCTTGTGAGGTTTCTCGTTCTTTTTTGAAATTCGTCGGAAAATATTAAAAAGGTTCACAATTACCGAAATTCTGTCGATTTTTTTGAAAATGTAAAGAACCTCTTTTCGCAAAAACACCACCTTTTTATTCTTTGATATTTTTTCAAATTTTCACTTCCATAAGGGAGACATCCTGTGAGTCTTATGCGGGTCAAACCATTTTTGTGGCCACGAAAATTTTTTTCTCGAAAAATTGATTTTTCGCATTTTTCTTACAAACAACGACGAGATTCGACAAAACGTTAACAAAAAAGTTTGCTCGTTTCGAAAAGTTCTACAAAAAATACATGTTACTCGTGTATGATATCTTGTATCCTTGATGAGAAAAATTCAAAAATTGTTTGGCGCGCATAAAGCTCACAGGATGTCTTCTTATAGAAGTAAAAATTACCAAAAAACATTCAAAGAATAAAAAGGTGTTGTTTTGCAAAAATAGGTTCTTTACATTTTCAAGAAAATCAATGGCATTTTCTTAATTTTGAACATTTTTCAAATTTTCTAACGAATTTCCAAATTCGGTGATAAGCCTCACCAAAATCTGGAAAAGAAATTCAAACAACTCAAATTAGTCAGAAGTTATAGTGGCTCAAAAAAGAATTGTTGCTTTTTTGGAAAACAAATGTCCAAAATTCAAATAAAAAAGGGCGTAATTATCGAAACGCGAATTTTATAGGAGACACAAAAACCGTCTAGCTTTAACGCATTGATTTTTTTTTTAACAAAAAAGTACTTTCGAACTAATACTTAGCTCTAACGAACCATGAAAGGAACATTCTAAAAGAAGCAACCATCGCCAAAAAATCTGTTGTCAAAGGAACGGTGTGTCCCAAAAAATGTCGAATTTGACTGAGAAAGAGTTGCATAACTTTTCAATTTTTTTATTTCAAATAAAAAGAAAATAGAATTTTCGAGTTATTACTCAGCTCTATTGAACCGCGAAAGGAGCGCTTAAAACAGCAACCGTTTGCGAGAAAACCCTCATCAAAGAACGGCACGTCACAAAAAACGCCGATTTTGACTCAGAACGAGTTGCTTCACTTTTTTATTTTTTTATTTGAAAAAAAAATCTTTCGCGCTATTACTTAGCTCCATTAAATCGCGAAAGGAACATCCTGAAGAAAGCAACCACTTCCAAGGAATACCCTTGTGAAAGGTACAGCGCGTCCACAAAAACGAAAATATTGACACAAAGAGTTGCATTCGAACTATCACTTATCTCCAGAATCGTAAAAAGAACAGACCAAAGCGAGTAATTACTTTTATTTTTTGATTACCAAACATGGATTTTGACCCAATTCAAAATCGAACTGGACCATAATCTTCTACAGGGACATGAGTTAGGTGAAACAATTACATTATGCCAGTAAAACCAATTTTCGAAATGCGGCACTTACGCCCTTTTGCCCGACATCCCTTCAAGTGTCTATCGCTCACCGAATTTCGGTGAACCTAGAACCGCCCTTTCTAGTTTCTCTGAACTCACCGAAATTATTTTTTCTATAACGCTCATCGAATTTCTTCGAACCTAGACACGGCCCAAATTTAAGGAGTCAAGTCGACTGCAATAAAAAAGGATAATACTAAATGGTAAATAAAGTTTAATTTGCTTCTCTTGAAAAGTTGTAAAAAGAAGTTTAGGTTCTTATTGGCTACAATAACGAGTCACGTGAATATTAACGCTAAAGGTGAGTTGTATTTTTATTGAAGCAGATGGTGGTTTATGTTCTTCAATTTCTTATTGGAAACCATGATGACTTACTGCTTTTTAAATAGGAGCAAACGAAGTATATAAAATCGCCATTAAAAAGTTGTATATTGAATTTCATATATCATGTTCGTAACTTGTTATGAAAGTGAGAATATTTCACTTTACACAAATTTAAACTAAGATTAGCACCAATTTTTGATTTCAAATAATAAGACATGATATTTCCTTCTATTTAAACATAAATGAAACTAATATTGAAGTAAAAAATTTCAATTAAGTGAATAATTAATAGCACAGAAAAAACAAACGATAAGATGTGTTGCAGATAAATTTTGCAACGGTTAAAAATCGAACGTATTTCGGCGAAAGTATTACCGAGGTTAGGAGAATAACAAATTCTGACATCATCCACTACATCACCAGGGTATGGCAAGTCTTGAGACTCACTCCCAGAATTACATCGTGAAAATGAATTGCTAAACTTCTAACATTCAGTCTTATTTCCTTACTTTCACTACTTTATATCGGGTACTCAAAAATAGATTTTGAATTCGTATTTTTCTTCGTGTAGAACGTAGTCTCGGTAACAAACAACACAGATAAAACATTGTTCTTTATTGTTTGAAAATCTTCTCCGAAATAGCTTTATAGACTTTTGTAAAGGAACTACAACTTAACTTGTAAAAAGCAACTGGCACACGTGAAATCACCTTTTGCTCCAATTTAATTAACTTAAACGATGGTAGATAGCGTTAGCGCTACCGTAAAAAATAATATTGAATTCATTTTTCTAACGTTACTGCTATATGATCGATACACAAGTCGCAAAAAATAATGGCGGATTAAACTTTCAAACGTTTTTACTTTATAAACGCTACTCAGGTCATAATAAACGTAGCCAATTAATCTTTGAAGCGTTGCTATTATATAGTCGATACTCAAGTCGCAAACAATAATGGCGGATTAATCTTTCAAGCGTTAATACTTTTGAAAACGCTATTCTGGTTTAGACTCTGGCAATTCCAAAAAACGCGAAATTATCTTCGTTTCGTGTCAAGTTTAACCGACAAGGTTATTTTTTGTTGCAACGAATTTTTCACCTGGAATGGATGTAAACTTTATATCTTGTTTTTTTTCTGTGAGACCCAACTTGCAAGCAGCTACATTCTCACTTTAACATTTAGAGTCAATTTTGGGAAAAGTTCCACCCGTACGTTGCACTTCAATTATTAATAACAATTCAGTCGAAGAATTCCAGATTATTAATTTAATTTCCAATATTTGGCAAAGAAATCTCGAAAAGAAATTGCGTGTTTTCGCTCACTCTGTTTTACCGATATCATTAATATAGATGTATGTTAAAATTCAGTAGCGGTAGTGCATAATCTGCTTCACAATCTACACGGAAAGAAGACTGTTGTTGACCGAGCTTTAGGTGTGGTTGGCTCAACCATAGTATATTGAAAAATACGGTCTAGCCATGTCTATGGTTGCTGCATCCATAGCGGCTGGTTGCATTACCTTGGTTACGTGAGGAAAGGGATATGGTTGTCTTGACCATATTAATGGATGACAAGTCTGATTCAAAATGATTCTGAGATCCATATCAGTAGTTGAAGCAGCCTAGTGCCATATTGTATCGACCAAATCAAATCGATGCGGCGTCACAGTGATTATGGTATACACAACCATTGTGCATTGCTATATGAATTATGAGTGATATATTAGGGTAATATTAATGAAAAGTAAAACATGAATTTAAAATTGCGTAGTATATTTGATTAAAATATTAATATATTAATATTACATAAAAAATTGAGATACATATATGGATTAGGGTGGGCCTTGTTTCCTCAACGAGAGTACGTTATTCAAGTTACTTTGGTACCCGCGAGTGCTTTTTCTACTGAAAAGGGATCGCGATGTGACCTGGTAGAAATGTGAGAATCCCTTTTTTTTCTCTTGCAAATATTTATACATTTGTGCGATTCCCGCGGGCGAAATAAGGTTAGGTAATCCTCTTATTTCAGCAGGCGAAATATCCACTCCGTACTTATAAATCTCTTAATTATCTAACCTGTAGAAGTCTATTCCAAACTAACCTTCAAATTAGGATGGAATATACTACTCGAATACAAAATTCCTCAAGAGCTGAGCTCAATCACTCTCCATTGTTTGTAACAATGTTTGATGCGATTCTCACTGCTTCAACACACACACTGAAATGGCTGCCGTCTTGCTGCCGCTTGGCGCCAAAACTGACACTGCAGCGATTGCAGCACTTGACTATAGGGGTACATTACAAGTTCAACCATAGCTATGGTTGGTACATCCACATCTAACGTAACAAAATACTATGGCTCACACAACCATTTCTCTTTGAAAATGCTTCCATACTCAAGGTTCTCTCTTCCATTTCATTTGATGATCCAACAATACCTTGCACAACAATATTTTTATGGCTGTGGCAACCGTTGCTTTTCTTTCCGTCTACTACAGATTTTTCTAACAGTGTATAGAAATTTTGAAAAAATTTCATGTACTTTCTATATGTAGGCAACTTACAATTTTCATGTTCTGAATATAGACAAAGAAGATACTGCTTATACATCGATCATCAATTTTTGCAAAACCCTGCACCACCTACTACCAAGAAGTTCGAGTCTTTTATTCCTTCGCAAACTATTATGTTACGAGCATGAAGTTCTCTTCGAGTACCCTTCTCTCTTTCAAAGGCATGGCTATATCACGATATTTTACACGCACTTGCGGATGCAGGTTGCATGTGTATTTTATGATCGAATGTGAACCTAAAGTCAGCCGTCTTTTATTTTCATCTTTTTTACGTTCAAAGGGCATGCAGGTATCGCAAACAAAAAATTCTTTTTGTTCGTATCTTCACTGTTACGTAATATTTACAAGAAATCAACCCTACAGGAAATCCATATATCCAAAATCATAGTATAACGCAGACTTCACACTCTTTCCCCAATTCTCCCCTTTTCCCCTTTTTTAAAGAATTCCTTTTTTTCCCCTGTTTTTAATAAACTTCCCCTTTTTCCATTTTTTCTCGCTTTTTTTCCCTTGAATGCGAACTGAATAATATTTATATTATAATAAATAATAGAATAATTTAATAGAAACGAATAAGGAAATCCAACTATTTTTGGTTGAAAGTTAATTCTTTTTGGTTGAAAAGACAACTACTATATTTTTGGTTCAGAATTCATCTCTCTTGGTTGAAAATTCTACTATTTGGTTGAAAACTTAATTATTTTGTTGTAAGTTCAACTATTTTGTTAAAAAGTCAGCATTTTTGGTCGAAAATTCAACTGATTTGTTGAGCATTTGTCTTTTCGGATAGAGAGTTCGTTCTTTTGGATTGAACATTCATCTTTGTTTTTGGAAAGTGAACTTTTATGTTGAGAATTCAACTTTTTGGGTTAAAAATTCAAGTGTATTCTGAAAAATTGGTCTTTTTTGCTTGAAAAATGAAATATTTGGTTGAAAATTCAGCTCTTCGGTTAAAAATTTAACTACCTGGTTGAAGTTTAATCTTTATTGTTTGGAAATGCGATCGCTTTGCTGAAAATTCCAATATTTATTTGAAAATTCACATGTTTTGTTTGTAATTCAATTATTTTATTGAAAATTCAACTATTTTGTTGAAAAAAGGTCTTTTTTGGTCGAAAATTGAACTGTTTCGTTGAACATTCGTCTTTTCGGACAAAAAGTTCATCCTTTTGGATTGGAAATTCATCTTTTTTGGTAGAAAATTCATCTTTCTTGGTGAGAAGTGAACGTTGTTGTTGAAAATTCAACTTTTCGAGTGAAGAATTTAACTGTATTCTTGAAAGTTCGTCTTTTTTGCTTGAAAAAATCAGTTATTTGGTTGAAAATTCAACTTTTTCGTTAAAAATTTAACAACTTGATTGAAGTTTAATTTTTTCTGTTTGGAAATGCGACCATTTTGTTGAAAATTCTACTATTTGTGTATAAATTCACCTATTGTGTTCGTAATTTAATTATCTCATTGAAAATTCAACTACTTTTTGAAAAATGATCCTTTTTTGGTCGAAAATTCAACTGTTTTGTTGAAAATCCAACTTTTTGGGTAGAAAATTCGACTAGTTTGCTGAAAATTCGTTTTTTTTTTTGTTTATACGAAGTTCGTTCCTTTTGATTAAATTTCATCTCTTTTGGTAGAAAATTCATCTTTTTTGGCCGAAAATGAAATTCTTTGTTGAAAACTC
The DNA here is from genome assembly GCA_032362435.1 of Melikaiella ostensackeni. Classification (NCBI taxonomy): domain Eukaryota; kingdom Metazoa; phylum Arthropoda; class Insecta; order Hymenoptera; family Cynipidae; genus Melikaiella; species Melikaiella ostensackeni. The sequence goes on from JAUMHM010000072.1 coordinate 15,255,283, forward strand.
AACTTTTCGGGTTAAAATTTCAACTGTATTTTAATTCGTCTTTTTTGCTTCAAAAATGAACTATTTGGTTGAGAATTCAACTCTTTGGTTAAAAATTCAACTATTTTTTTTGGAATTCAGTTATTTTGCTTGAAATTTAATTGTTTTTTTAATTTAATTATTTTGAAAAAATTCAACTATTTTGTTAAAAAGTCATTTTCATGGTCGACAATTCAACTGTTTTGTTGAACGTTCGTCTTTTCGGATATAAAGTTCGTCGTTTTGGATTTAAAATCTATCTTCTTTGGTAGAAAATTCATCTTTCTTGATGGGAAGTAAACAGTTTTGTTGAAAGTTCAACTTCTCGAGTTAAGAATTTAACTTCTCGAGTTAAAAATTCAACTGTATTCTTTAAAATTCGTCTGTTTTGTCCGAAAAATCAATTATGTGGTTGAAAATTCAACTCATTTGTTTCAAAATTTACCTAGTTTGTTTATGATTCAATTATTTTATTGAAAATTCGACTATTTTGTTGAAAATTCGTCTTTTTGGATGGAAAATTTCTCCTTTTGGATTAAAAATACATCTTTTCCGGTAGAAAATTCATCTATCTTGATTGAAAATGAAATTTTTTGTTGAAAATTCAACTTTTCGGGTAGAAAATTCGACTGTTTCGTTGAAAATTCGTCTTTTGGATAGAAAGTTCATCTCTTTTAATTGAAAATTCATCCTTTTTGGTAGAGTTCAACTGTTCTCTCAAAAATTCGTCTTGTTTGCTTCAAAAATGATTTATTTGGTTGAAAATTCAACTGTTTTGTTGAATATTCGTCTTTATGGATAGAAAGTTCCTCCTTTTGGATTGAAAATTCATCTTTTTTAGTAGAAAATTCATCTTTCTTGATTCAAAATGAACTTTTTTGTTGAAAATTCAACTTTTCGGGTGGAAAATTCGACTGTATTCTAAAAATTTCGTCTTTTTTATTTGAAAAATCAACTGTTTGTTTAAAAATTCAACTATTTGGCTGAAAATTTATCTTTTTTGACTGAAAATCAACTTGTTTGTTGAAAGTTTATCCTTCTGAGTTTAAAAATTAGCTGTTTTGCAGAAATTTGTCTTTTTGGCTTGAAAATTCAACAATTTGATTTAAATTCTTTTTCTTTCTTGACTGACAAATCTCTCTTGGTTGACAATTCAACACTTTTATTGAGAATTCTTCTTTTTTTATAGAAATTTCATTTTTTTGGTTTAAAATTCAATTTTTTGGTTGAAAATTAATTTGTTTTTGTTGAGGACTCAACTATGTTGTTCAAAATTCTTTTTTGGATGAATTACACTGGTTTTGATTCAAACTTAAAGTCGTTTTTGGTTAACGTACCAACTGTTACGTTTTTCGTCGAGAATTCATCTTTTTTAGCTGAAAATATTTTGTAGAAAATTCAACTATTTTGTTAAAAAATCATCTTTTTGGTCGAAAATTCAACTGTGTTGTTAAACATTCGTCTGTTTGGATAGAACATTCGTCCTTTTGGATTGAAAATTCATCTTTTTTGGTAGAAAATTAATCTTGCTTGGTTCAAAATGAAATTTTGTTAAAAATTCAACTTTTCGGGTTGAAAATTCAACTGCCTTCTTAAAAATTCTTGAAAAAATACTCGAAAAATCAAAATGGCTGAAAAGTTTTAGGAAAATCAGGTATCATAAACGGGGAGGGGGCAAATCATTTTGTTACGACTTGTTACATGAGGGAGGGGTAAAAACGTGGCCAAAAACGTGTTGCGTAATTCATGAATGGCCCCTTATCCACTGTGTATACTTCGTAAGTGCAGGCCCTGAAACTTTTAAGCTCACTTTTAAGTACTTGTATAACATTTTGTAACCAAATTTCAATAAATAACAGGAAGAGATTTTAGTTGTGCCAAAATAAACAAAATACAGTCCAGAAGTAACAAATGGGGGACATTAGCTTGGAGTCTCCCCAGTAAAAACAAAACGCAGCATTAACAGTCTCCGATTCGTCAACGCCTCGTTTTTTTCACATCTACCGTCGGAAGGCAGAAATAACAAAAAAAGGGTAGGGAACGAGTCGATGAAAAATTAGGGTACCAAGACTCCTAACTTTAAAACTAAACAGTTTGGGTGAGATAAAATCTCGCGGGGTGGCATTGCACGGAGAAACATATACAGAATGCATGGCACGCCAGACAGGCAACCTGTTGCTTCCACTTCTCTCCCTCTTCTCTCTTCTTTAACCACAGAACCTATCTTTCTCTTTTTCTATCTGTTACCCTTTTTCTCTCTTTTCTCTCTTCTTTTTTAACCCTTGGCTCTGTCTTTTCTTCTCTGCATGTCTCCTCGTTATCCCTCTTTCTACCCTTCTCAGCTCGATCTTACTAACTCTCTACCCAGGGCCTAAAATGTAACTCGGAACACTCTTTCAAAATTTAAAAGCCTTACTGTTAGAAAATTAATTAAAAATTTCTTTTTTCTATAATTCGAAAAAAAGTGCTAGTTTTTCCACCTGTTTTCTGTGTAAAAAGTGACCGATTTGTTGTCGATGGCGTGGCGCATGCGCAGTGTCGACCTTTCCAGGTAACGGTGAAAAAAGTAGACGGACGCAGCGAAAAAAGTAACGCACAGTGAAAAAAGTAAATAAAGTTCGAACTACTGAACGAACCCTGTGGCCTAATTCAGTAAGTGTGGGTGAACTCACATCTATTGTGTTGTATCTAATTCCACCACACCTAACCTTCCTGACCAAACATTGCTACCAACTTACTGTTATGGCCATATTATTGTAATGGTTTTGACAATTGCCATTGCTATTGTTGCGTCAATCGACAACAAATCGCCTCCTTTTTAAACAGAAAACAGGTAAAAAAACTAGCACTTTTTAAACAAATTATAGAAATGTATCGTGTCCCACATGATGAAAAAGCGACGATTTAAAACTCGTGTGATAGCCACCCTCCTCCGCTCGGGTGACTAACTTCACACTCGTTTTAAATCTCTTGCTTTTACAACTTGTAGCACAATGTACTATTGTTTATAATTCAAAATTGGACTGTTAATCGTTGTTCAAAATTTACAGTTTAATTTTTTGACAGCTAGCATTTGCCTTAAAAGGTTTTTTCGAACACTACAACATCCTAAAGATTTCTTAAAGATCGAAACGAAATCTTCTTTCTTATGAAAATTTTTTTTGTACTGAAAAAGAACCACCCAAAAAGTTCATAAATCAAAAATTGACTTCGAAGCTACCCAATTTTACGGCTCATTAGTGACAAATGTATAATAAATGTACTACAAAAAGAAAAAAGGGAGAAAAAGAAAGAGTCAACCATACCAACCTCTTTTTCTTTCTTTCCTCCGTTTTTTTTATACTACTGGGGACCAAGATGTTTCGAAGTCTAATTGGACTTCCTCATCAGGAGTAACTTATAGAATAACTACACTTATAAGTAATGAAACCTATATTAATTAAATTCAAATATTACGTGAAAAAAAAATTAAGAATTTACTATCATTGCTTAAAGATCGAAATAAAATCTACTTTCTTATGCAAATTTTTTGTGTGCTAAAAAAACAACTAATTAAAAAATAGACTTTGAAACTTCCCGCTTTTTATGCTCATTTGAAATTTTAGGGTTGTTTTTCAAACAAAAAAAATACACATTTTTTTTAGAACCTTTATAACTTTTTACCAAATTAAGATATTTAAGTTTTCTTTTCTGACTCGTGAGGCTAACTGGCCTGCACGTACGAAGTGGTACACAGTGGATAAGGGCCATCCATAAATTACGTTACACGTTTTTGGCCGCGTTTTTACCTCGGTTTTTACCCCTCCCCATGTAACAAATCATAACAAAATGATTTGCTCCTCGCCCCGCCTATGATACTTGATTTTTCGAAAACTTTTCAGCCAGGTTAATTTTTCAAGTAATTTTTTTAAGAATTTTTAAGAAGGCAGTTGAAGTTTTAACCCGAAAAGTTGAATTGTTGACAAAATTTCATTTTCAACCAAGCAAGATCAATTTTCTACCAAAACAGATGAAGTTTCAATCCAAAAGGACGAATTTTCTATCCAAACAGACGAATTTTCAACAAAACAGTTTCGACCAAAAAGATGACTTTTTAACAAAATATAGTAGAATTTTCTGCAAAATAATTAAATTTTCAACTAAGAAAGATGAATTCTCGACGAAAAACGTAACAGTTGACATGTTAACCAAAAAAGATTTTAATTTTAAATCAGAAACAGTTAAATTCAACTAAAAAAGAAAAATTTTGAACAACATAATTGAATCCTCAACCAAAACAGATTATTTTTCAACCAAAAAGTTGCACTTTAAATCAAAAAAATGTAAAAAAAAGATAAGAAAAAAGACGAACTCTCAACAAAAGTGTTGAATTGTCTACCAAGAAAGATTTGTCAGTCAAGAAAGAAAGAGAATTTCAACCAAATTGTTGAATTTCCAAGCCAAAAAGACTAATTCTTTACAAAACAGTCAACTTTTAAACCCAGAAAGATAAATTTTCAACCATAATTTTTCACCAAATAGTTGATTTTTCAAACAAAAAAGATGAATTTTTCAGAAGACAGTCGAATTTTTACCCGAAAAGTTGAATTTTCAACAAAAAAGTTCATTTTAATTCAAGAAAGATGAATTTTCTACCAAAAAAAAAAGTTGAATTTTTGACCAAAAAATATGACTTTTTAATAAAATAGTTGAATTTAAAAAAAAAAGAACTAAATTTTAAACAAAATAACTAAATTCTGAACAAAATAACTAAATTCTAAACAGCTATTATACTTTTTATCAAAGGTTGTACATTAGTCATGACCGAAATAATATATATTTCTAAAAGATTACATTATTATTACATTATTTTGAACTAAAGAACGAATGTTCAACAAAATAGTTAAATTTTTGGATAAAGTTCCGAAAACGTCGGACTTCCGATTTTTTTGAAACTACGTACACTTATGTATTTTGACGCGCTGATTACGAATATGATGGTGAAAATTGGCGCAAATTTCATTTTCATGGGAAAAGCCATAAAAAAGTATAAAATCATGGTTTTTTCCATTTATTTCCCCATTAAACGTTGAAAAGGGGAACGTATGTGATCTACACTATTTCTGAGACCAGTCACAGGAGTGCCTTCACGCATCATAAACTAAAAGAAATGAATTTTTAACAAAGGATTTCAACTTTCAACCAAGCAGTTGAATTTTCAACCAAAAAGATGAATTTTCCACCAAGAAGATTAATTTTCTACTCAAAAAGATTAATCTTCAGCAAAATACATGAATTTTCAACTAAAATTATGAATTTTTAACCAAAAAAAGGGAATCTTCAACAAATTAGTGCAACTTTAAGCCAAAAAAGATTCTAATTTTAAAGAAGAAACAGTTAAACTCAACCAAAAAAGACGAATTTTCAAGAAAACCGTTGAATTTCAAACCAGAGAGATGAATCATCAACCGAAAAGATTAATTTTTCACAAAAAAAAACGCAAATTTTCAACAAAGTGCATGAATATTCAACTAAAAAGGATAAATTTTCAACTAAAAATAGAATAATTAAATTTTAATAGAAAAAAATTATTTTTCAACGATAAAAGATGAATTCTCGATTAAAAATGTAATAGTTAACATTTAAATTTAAAAAGTTTTTAGTCTTAAATTATAAACAGTTGATTTCCACCTTAAAACGAATTTTCAAGAAAAGAGTCAAGTTTTAAGTCAAGGTAGAACAAAAAATCGATCAGATTGTTGCAATTTCAAACCAAAAAGGTGAATTTTCTACAAAATAGTTGATTTTCTAACGCGCAAATATGAATTTTCAAAAAAAAAAAATAGTTTTCGATCAAATAATTGAATTTTCTACGAAAACAGTTAATTTTCAACACAAAAAGACGAATTTTTAACAAAAAAGTTGAATTTGAAACCAAAGAGATGCATTTTCAACTAAAATGATGAATCTACAATTCTACAAACAAAAAAAAATTAATTTTTAACAAAGTAGTTCAACCTTCAACCAAGTAGTTGAATTTTGAACAAAACAGTTGAATCCTCAACTAAAACAGGTTAATTATCAACCAAACAGTTGAATTTTCAAACCAAATAGACGATTTCTCAACAAAATAGATGAATTATAAACCATAAAGGATGACTTTTTAACCAAATTGTTGAATTTACAACTTAAAAGATAAATTTGGAACTAAGAAGATCAATTTTCTACAAATAATTCCGAAATTTCAACAAATAAAATGAATTATCAAGCAAATAGTTGAATTTTCAACTAAAAAAGATGAATTTTCAACCAAAAATATAATAGTTGAATTTTGAGTTGAAAAAATTAATTTTGAACCAAATAAAAACGAATGTGCAACGAAATAGTTAAATTTCCAATCAAAAAGATGAATTTTCAACAAAAAAGTTAATTTTCAACCCAAAAAGACGAATTTGTAACAAAACAGTTGGATTTTTAGCCAAAAAACATGACTTTCTAACAAAATTGATGAATTGTTAAACAAAAATATAAACTTGCAATCAAGAATTTTGAATTTCCAACAAGAATGACGAATTTTTGACAGAATACATGAATTTTCAACCAAGTAGTTGAATCTTCAATTAAAAAAGATCGATTTTCAACCAAAAATAGAATAGTTTAATTTTCAGTTTAAAAAATTAATTTTCAACAAAAAAAGACGAATTCTCAACGAAAAATGTAATAATTGATATTTCAACCAGACATGATTTTAGCTTTAAACAAAAAACAGTTGAATTCAACCACAAAAGATAAATTTTTAAAAAATTGTTGAATCCTCAACCAAGAAAGATTTTTTAGTCAAAAAGAAAAAAAACTTCAACCAAATTGTTGAATTTTTAAGCCAAAAAGTCAAATTGTCTACAAAACAGATTTTCAACAAAAAAGTTAACTTTAAAAAGTTAACAAATAATTGAATAGCCTACAAAAATAGTTGAATTTTCATTCCAAGAAGACGAATTTTTAATAAAACAGTTGAATTTTGGACAAAATAATTAAATTTTGAACCAAATAATAAAAATTTTCAATCAAGAAAGGTGAATTCTTAATGAATAGTAGTTAGATTTTCAACCAAAGAGATGAGTTTTCAATCAAACTGATAAATCCTCAAGTGGAATAGTTAAATTTTAAGTTAAAAAATTAATTATTAACTAAAAGAAAATGAATATTCAACTCTCAAATTGACTTTTTTTTTCAAAGTGTTTCTTTAGACTTTCGGAAATTTTGAATTCCAGGGTGGGAGAAAAATTGCAATGTTCCTATATTGGTTTATAAATCTCTATGGCTATCTGCCGCAACAATATGATAATCAATAAAATTTATCGCTTGTTATAAAAAAGATTTGTGAACTACATTTTAAAAATAACTAAAAAAGTAACGATATTTATAGTTACTGTTACTGAAAAAAATGTAACTAGTTACCAATTCGTTACTTATTTACAAAAGTAACTTCGTTACACTATCGTTACCAAAAAACTAACTAGTTACAGTAACTAGTTAAAAGGAATTAGTCACTTCCCATCACTAATTTTAATATTCTATAGATCTATAATCTACCTTTTCCTCTTTTTCTCTCGCTCTTTTTCCTCTCACTATCTTTCTCATTTCCTCTCTCTCTCTCTCTCACTTCTTTTTTTTCTCACTTCCTCTCTTTTCCGTTTTCTCATTTTCTCCCTTCCTCTAACTGAATCTCCTGCTCCTCTCTTTTTCTCCTTCATCCTTTTCTGTCATCCAGTCTCTCGTTTCCTCTTCTATGAATCGACCCTCTATGTACGTCTCTTTTACTCTTTACCATGTGGATAGATCTCACTTCGTCAGCGACATTTTCCCAGCTTATGTTCTCCTGATGCCTCGAAGGCCTCAAACGTTGCACTCTGTTGCTCATTCGCTCCTTGCTTCTTCATTGCTCTTGCGCTGACACCAATGAGTTTCTCTCTTCCTGTCTGGTACCTCGTCTCTTCCTGTCTCTTCCTGTCTCGACTCTCGAGTCTACGTCTACGTCGCGCTACGCTGACCGAGAGAGACTTGGCGGATTACTTTCTCCTTCTCTGAGCTGAGTCTGTCCCTCTATTCTCACAGTTCTGTCCCGATATGCTGGTCCTCGTTTATTCTTCTTCCTTTACTACTTTACCAGTTTACTTGACAAGGTCTCGCGCTCCTCCACCGAGCTACTGATCTCTTGATCCCATCCTGGTTTTCATAGAAGAGAGCGGTCGTGGACATCACTATTGTGTCTTCTTTTTTTTCCTCTTCAAACTGGTTTTTACTGTTTCTAGGAAGTGGACACTGGTCAGATATGCACTGAATGTGAAAATTGTTGTGTTATGGAAAACAAGAAACTTGAAGAAGATTGAGGAAACCAAAAAGATTGTTTAAACAAAAATACAAAAACAAGAAAAGGAAATAGTCATTTCTTATCCGAATCCATTTCAAATCAGACAGGCCAACTTCAAGTCAACCAAAATTTAATCTCTTAAATATATTGTTCTTCAGATAGTGGCGCCTAGAGTCGCAAATTTTCAGGGGTGGCAAAATTTCGAATGTTTATCCCAGATGAGTATTTTGATATACCGCTGCGAACTACCAATAACTCGTAAACATGTAGAAAGTACTCTTCACAAAGTTTTAATGACATTTTTTTTGTCTTAAAGATCAAAATGAAATCTACTTTTTTCTGAAAATTTTTTGTGCACTGAAAAAGGAACACCCAAAAAGTTCACAAATCAAAATTAGACTTCGACACTACCCGCTTTTTCGGCTCATTAGAGACAAATGTACAATAAATGTCACCATAAAATTAGAAGAACCCCTCAGCAAAATTATCCAAGAATCAGTAACCCTTTCGGAAAATTCAATAAAAAATAGTGCTGCCTTTCTGAAATCAATTAAGAATGTTAAAATACCAATGACTCACATTTTTGTTTCTTTTGACGTAATCGCCATGTTTCCTAATATTCCATATGAAAGAGTTTCTTAAACTTTCACTTTCTCAATTCCGTTTACTTTAAATTCAATAGTACTTTTTATAAACAAAAATTTGGAACTCCGATAGGCTCAGTCTTGTCCTCAATTCTTGCTGAAATTGTGGTGGAAGATTTGGAAAATGAAGTTTTTGAACAAAATAATTTTGAGTTGGACTTTTATACAAGATATGTTGATGATTCTGTACTTTCTTTACATGCACAAAATGTGGATACCCTACTTAATGTATTTAATAGTATACATCCAAGATCATATTTTCATCCATTGATGTAGCAAATGATAAAAAACCTTACGATAATCATTGTTTTCATTTCATTTTTAAATAAACTGCTGTTTTTGATGTGACTGTCACCGTCAGCGAAGTGTTAGCAATGAAATCGCCTCCATCTTACTAGAAACTCTTTTGACAGTTGAATTACGTTTATCCATGAGAAACGCACAAAAGATAAGGTAAGTTAGAAAAAAAACGTCTCAATGAATGAAGGATGTTTATACTTTACACAAACGTCGCTGAAAAGTCTTGATATCTTATTATTTATTGTTAAATAAAGCCGTCTAAGAACTGATACATAATGTACATGCATTTACCAGTTTGTGGACGTTCATGTAAAAAAATTAATTTTACCGTGTTTTATCTCTATTTTCAAGTCTACTCAGCAACTCATCAGTTAATTAACGATTCTTCGAATGTCAAAAAAATTTTTTATAGATTATAACCTAAAAAAGTCGATAAAAGTAGACTACCTCGAAGAACTTTTTAATATACTTGAAAACATGTTATGTACGTATGTGATAGTAAATAATTACGAATTACAAAATAGAAGTTGTAACGAGTTTAAATGATAGAGCTCTCAAATTATCTCACCCTATATTCCATGAAAAGAATATTCAATTACGCAAACAGATTCTTTTTCTCAACCATTATCCTATTATTTTTATTGGTAAGCATATGCATAACAGAATTGTTTAAATTGAGAGTAAAGGTAATAATCAGAACAGATGTACAAGATTACAATAGATTTAATACGGTTGTCCTACCTTATTTTGGATAAATCTCAAGTATCTTGAAATCAATGTTAGGAAAATTGGGGTTACATATGGGATGGAATCATTAATTGGATACAATGTAGTTTTGTCTCATAATTTTAATTCGTGTGAAATAATTCCCAATTAAAGAATAAGATAATTTGAATTTGGGATTTATTCAGAATTTTTCGCCTATGTCAAAGTTTCAATTTTCAATTAATGAATGAAATATGTACCAAAATTGAAATTACTATCAATTATATCTGTTCCTACTCTCAGGTAATAATGTTTTTTTGATCTAACAATTTTTCAATTTTATACCTGTTGTTTTCCTATAAATTAGCCTTTTTCTTTTTGTTGTGTACATTTATTGTACATTTGTCTCTAATGAACCACAAAATCAGGTAGCCTCAAAGTCTATTTTTCAATTGTTAACTTTTTGGGTGTTCTTTTTCAGTACTCAAAAAACTTTCATAAGAAAATAGATTTTATTTCGATCTTTAAGATACTTCAGATTTGTTTATTATTTTCTTAATTCTTCGAAGGCTCTAAATTATAATAGGACAAAAATGTCGGGACTTTTCATTCGTTATTGTGAAAAAAGTGATATCCGTCAAGCTATATCTGAAGGTTTCGAATCCTCCCTTTTTCGCGAGGAGACATTTACTACCCTCGTAAACCTGGTTGTTAGATGGGACATATCACCTTGTACGTGTGACAACCGTCATTTCAAAAAATAAAATACGTTTGCTCAGCAACTTTTTCCACCATTTCAATTTTTATTGTACGTTTTATAACTAAAAATATGAATTACAGAAAGGAAAATGTTACATTTAGTATTTTAGTATTGAACCAATTTCAAGCATTATTAGCATTTTTATTGGGCACTTATTAATTGAAAAAATGTTATCTGTATCTTTTAAAGCATTTCATAATTTAGAATCAGAAAACAAATTGGATCGTCTTTAAAGTATACAAAGAATCCAAATTTGAATACTTTAGCACTTAAAATCTTTCTAATTTTAATATTTTAGAATTTAAAATTCCTAAAATTGGTTGAATTTATCCTAAGTTGGTATCAATTACATTTTGTCATCGGAAGGTTTATGAACAAACATATCTAGGTGTATACTTTGAATTTTGAGATTTTTAACAATTTATTATTAGAAACATACAACTTGGTTACTTCCAAATATATGAATGATTCTAATATCATGTTTTCCAAATGTGAACGTTCTAGAATTTTCAGAAGAAGCCGACACTTGTCAGGTTAGGAATGTCAGAACTGTGGCTTACCATTGATTTTAATGAAAATTGGTAAGGTTGTTGCTCTGTATATTTTGCTAATATTTTGTGGCTAGAGGATTCTAAAAACTTGAAAAATTCTGAGAGTTACACCATTTTGAAATTTGAGGTCAACTTTTTTTAAATTCTAATATTTTTGACACTTTCTTTCGGATTCTAATGAAACTTATAAGCATGTTGTGAAACAAAATATTGTTTTGTATAAAAAATCACAGGAAAAAAATTTCAGAATTTTCACCAAAAAAAAAAACTGGAAAAATTTTTTGATTCGAGTTTTGACGGAAAATGAATATTTTTTCGATTTTGTTTTAGAATCATATTCCTTGTTCTTTTATCTTTCATTAAAAAAAAAATTGATGGAGACACATCTGGTTCGCGAGTTAGGAATATTTAAAGAGGAGGATTTTTTAATTTTTGTTTTCACAAAAAACTGTGTAAAGAAGAAAAGTAAAAAAGGTATTTTAAACAAAATCATTCTTTAACTTGCAAAAAAAAAATTGTGTAGACTCAGAATTGATTAAATTCAATGCATATGTACTTAAGAAACATAAATAATTAATTTCTTGAGAAATAACTTAATTGTTATAGACAAATTTTATACATAATTAGACAAATCTGCGGTTTATGCACAGAATACTAATTTTTCTCGGCTATAATTGTTGCAATTCGATATTCAAGAATTATCTAGCAATTCAAAATGTATAAATAAATATCTTATATTGCTGTGAACAAATTTTATAAACAATTATTCAGAGTATGAAATTTTCATATGGAAAAAAATCTTTCTTACCTGAAATTACTGCAATAGGTTATGAAAATGTTACCGAGTACTAAGAAATGCTATAAATCAACAATTTATGTTGTTATAAATGAATTATATAATAAAATACTCAATTATTACAATATCAGTTGTTAATTCATGGCATTTTTCATACTTGTTAAAATTTAAATAACGTTTTGCTGTAATTTGAGTGAAAAAAAAACATCTTTTCCTATGCGAAAATGTTATGATTGAGTATTTATTAATGTAATTGATTTATAACAACATAAAATAATAATTTATATCATTTCTTGGTGCTAGTTAATATTTTTATAACGTATTATTTATTTATAGATCTTTCGTTACTAGATATCTCTCAAATATCGAATCGCAACAATTACAGTCAAGAAAAATTTGTTTTCTATGCACAAATCTCAGATTTGTGTAAATATACATCAAATTTATTTGCAACAATGAAGATAATTATAACATAGATTACTTATGTTTTCGAGTGTATATAGTATGCATTTATTTTCATCGATTCTAAGTCTATAGAATTTATTTTTTTGCAAATTAAAAAATGATTTTGATGAAAATACCTTATTTCACTTTTTTTCTTTGCACAGTTTTATGTAAAAACAAAGAAAGAAAAATTTGCTTCTTGAGGTCTCTGCAGAATTCAATCAGCCTTAAACCACATAAAAAATCGTCTTAATCGGATGAAAATTGTAACCTGTAGACTGATTTGTCCAAAAAAATCCAGTTTTGCCACACTGTTTTTTTTTTGGTGAAAATTTTTTACTTTTTTTCTTTTATTTTTTATATAAAACAGCATTTTGTTTTACAGCATGCCTGTAAGTTTTACCAGAATCAGAAATAAACTGTCGGAAATATTACAATTTAAAATAAAGTTGACCTCAAATTTCAAAATGTTGTAACTCCTGGAATTTTCGTTATTTTCAAAAATCCTTTCGCCACAAAATAGTACCCATACAGTAGGGTGGTTCAAAAGTTGAAAAGCTTAAAAAATGCAATGTGCTCTTAGAAATTCCCTTTCCTTTTTGCAAAAAAGGAAAACCCTAAAGAAGTGTAATCCAATCAGATGAAATTTTGCACTCCTGCATCGAGATCAAAGATTAAACTTTAAATATCTTCCTTGTTTTTGTAGTCTCCAAAAAAATGTCTATGACAATATTAGCCTAATTTTATATTTTAAATTTAATGATGGAGTGTGCTTTTTTATATAAAAAAAATTCAGACACATTTTTTTACATAATTTACTTTTTTCTAACAATTAAGACTTTTAGTTTATTAGGCTTCTAGATATATTCAGTACGAGTGCATTGGTACCATGTAATTTGTTTTAATGTTTATCAAGTCCTTCCAATTTATCTTCAAATTAATTTTTGAATAACAATGCCATAAACATGAAAACAATATATATGGCACCAATGAACTCATATCGAATATAACTAGAAGTTTAGGTAAACTAAAAGTCTTAATTATTAAAAAAGAAAGTAAATTATGTAACCAAATGTGTCTACAATTTTTTCTGTATAAAAGTACACACGACCATTAAATTTACAATGAAAAATTAGGCTAATGTTGTCCTGAAAATTTTTTTTGTAAGTACGAAAACAACGAAGATATTTAGAGTTTAATCTTTGATCTCGATGCGAGAGTGCAAGATTTCATCCGATTGGATTAAAGTTTTTGAGGGATTTCCTTTTTCTCAAAAAGGAACAAGAATTTCTCAGAGCACATTGCATTTTTCAAACTTTAGGATTTTGGAATTTCACCTTCTTCACAACTTCACCAACTTTCATTAAAATCGATGACATAGGCCTCAGTTCTGATATTGCTAATCTGGAAAGCGTCAGCACTAAGCAAACTTTTTATTTTATCGGTTTTAGTTTCAAGTTTTTGGTAAAAAAATTTATTAATTTTTATAAAACAATTTGTTATATTAAAGCCAGAAAAAAATTTTTGGTCAACTGTCGCAGTCACAAATTATTGCCAAAAAATATCACCAATAATTCAAAAAATTTACAGTTTTTTAGTTATCGTGCTAAGAATCATGTTAACTTTATGGCAGACTCCTTAGAACGTCGTTTATTGAATGATGAGATCAAAGATTTAAATATTCATTAAGAATTTCTCACTAAGAGTTTTAATAATGTTAAGATTAACTTAAGATCATTAATTTAAGTGATAAACAAATTCTTGATGACGTTAATGACGTTTTAAAGTTAGGAAATAAATTTATTTCATCCTTTCTAACGAATAAACGTAATATAGTTTTTGATTTAGTTAAAGACGTTGAGTCTAATATTGGATTGATTG
>JAUMHM010000072.1:15269831-15290526 GCA_032362435.1 Melikaiella ostensackeni
GTAGTGAAACGAGACCAGAACCGAACGAGTTACGCTTACCCCGAAAGGGATTTGGCTTGATGGTATAATAATAAAAAAAAAGTTTTAAACGATTTGGATCGAACGAAACTGAAAACTTTTTTCGGATTGGATCGGATTGATTCGGATTGGTTTGGATACATATTTCAAAATAATTCGGATTGGTTCGGAATGATTCGGAATGAATTCTCATCCCAAACTTTCGCCAGGGTACTTAAATTATTCCTGTGACCAATCACGAGGAGTCCTTCCCCCCTCCCACGAGAAGTTAGAAAGAGGTAGGGATGTGACCTAAGTTTTTTCTCTGACTATTCACAGGGGTGGCTTCCCGCCCCCCTATGGGACGTTGGGAAGAGGTAGGGGCGTGACCTAATTTTTTCTGTGACCGGTCACAGGGGTGCCTTCCTGCCCCCCCCACGGGAAGTTGGAAAGGGATAAGGGTGTGACTTACATTATTTCTGTGACTAGTCACAGGGCTGTTTTTTCGCCCTACACGAGACGTGTTATTTCCCCAAAGAAAAGTGGAATTTTTTGTTCATAAATACACCAGATAATACAAATTTGTTGAGAAATTGCTATCAACAATAATAATTTTCTACTTTCATTAAAATGTTCTCAAAAGTTAAGACATTATTTATTTAAATATGATTACGTTAAAGAAACAAGTTTGTACGTTGAAAGATAGCCCAACGGTACTGGCGGTCTCGGGCGCCCCGTTGATGAACCGCAATGCTCTTTATTTATTTTTTCAAAAAAAAAGAGATTTTTTGCTTTGAAGCTTCGAAAGTAAAAATCCTGATCTTTATTTCAGACAAGAAAATGGGTCGATCTTGAAAGATAATCTAAATATTTTTCATTTTGAAAAAAAGGGTCAATTTTTTTTTTGCAGAATTTTGTTTTTGAAATTATATATTTTTAGTTTAGTTACAATGTAAAGAACATGTTCCATTAGATGATTAAGGTTCCTGAGCTTCAAAGTGAAGAAAAGTTGGTTTTTAATTCTGAAATTGAAGAAACATCATTTTTAACGATAAAAAATCTCATTTTTCCCGAAAATGATGCAAAATATGAATGGTAGTTCATCATTCAAAATTATTCTACTTCCTGAAATCTATAAAACTATATCCTAACCAGATGTTCATATCATGTATTTTATCAAATTTTTCAAAGAAATAGAAAAAAATCGAAGAAAATAGACCAAAAATACATTTAGCTTGACGAAATTCAACATTTTATTTTTAAAAACGATTATTTCTAGTTCATTAACAATACTATATAAAACTGAATGCATTTGTGGTTGGTTTTTATCGATTTTTTTTTCTTGAAAAAATTTGTTAAAATACACAAGATAAACATCTGGTCAGGGTAAAATGTTATAGATTTCAGGAAATGGAACAATTTTGAACTATGAATTGCTAATCATATTTTGCACCATTTTCAAGAAATATGAGATTCTTAATAGTTAAAAATGTTTTTTTTTCAATTTTAGAGATAAAATCGAATTTTTCTCCACTCTGAAGCTCCAAAACCTTAAAAATCTCATGGAACATGCTCTTCAAATTGATGCTGAGCTAAAAAAAAAATTTTTATAAATTGAATTTGAAAATTCGTTGAAGTAAATGCTGTTATAGTCGATTTTTATCGATTTTATCTACCTTTTCGGAAGAATTTGATAAAATATACAAGATAAACATCTGGCAGAGGTATAATTTTATCGACTTCAGGAAGAATAAAAATTCTCAACTATGAACTGCTATTAATATTTTGCGTCGTTTTCGAGGAAAAAAATACTTTAAATCATTTAAAATGCAAAAAATCATATTTCTTAAAAACGCCTCGTACGATTTTTTCTTTCTTAGATTAAAATAATCGGGGGGGAGGGGGGTATCCCTGAAACACGTACAAGAGGAAAGCTGGATGTGCAAGCACTCTTGGGTTGAACTCAATCGTGACAATTAAAATTTTTTCAATTTTGAACGGTGAAAATTATTGTAAATTTTTTTTGTTCAGAAATTTCTTTCTCTAGTTTAGAGAAATAAAAAGTTTTGGAGTCTTTTCAGAAATGAATTTATATATGGAGCATCATTTCTCCACTTCACCAAACTAAAAATCAATCAGGCTCGATAAATTTGGATCCTATTGAATATTCACCGATAGGGAAGGTAAAAAATAAATTTGACTTTTTTTGTCTAAGAAGAAAGCTCAAGTTTTTTCCTTTTAAGGTAAAGGCCCCAGTTCGTAACCTACCAAGAAGATGAAAAGAATAAAATCCTATTCGAATGCCTCCAGCAATATTTGAATGCAATAAACTTTCTTCTTACGTGAGGAATAATCCATTTTCAATCGAAAATGTCATTAAAAGCAAGCTTAAGAATGCATGAATCAAATAATTAAAAATTTGAACGAACATACCTGACGTGCCTGTTCGTAACCCCCTAAAGCTCTCTTTGAGCCAGTTCGTAACCCAATGATGAGCCGGTTCGAAACCGGAAATGCGAAACATTTCGAAAGTTTCTTTGACTATTTTTATAGACTATATTCAATTAATTTCGCAATTTTTAAGCTTTTATTTGAAGGAGCTGATTTTTGAGACTCGTCAAAGACGAACGTTATTACTTTCCATTGGATTGCCACTTTCTGACTCAGAACACGCCGAGCTGTCGAGTTTCATGGAGTCATTTCAGTGCTGGTCTTATAGTCAGCTGGTCTAAAAGTACATTGTGCCGCGGTAGCGGGCGAGAGCACGACGTTTTTATTTTTTTTCGAATTGATAAACGCGAAATAATACCTATCATCTCATATCAGTTTTGTACATTTCCATTTTGACTTTGAAAAGAAATTCACATCAGCCAACAGTTTCTGTTGTATTATATAAGAAATCAATTCATACGCTTGCTGGGTTACGAACTGGTCAGGGGTTACGAACCGGGGCCTTTATCTCATTACCTTCAGATTAAAAATTCTACGCATTATTAAGACTCTTTTGATATCATTTTAAGAAATTTTGTTCTCACCATAATTTCAATGTGGTTCTTCATGCCCTTTCTATTGAAAAAAGCATTTTTTATTGATATTGAGTAAGTCATAAATCGCTGAAAAAGATGATAACCGCACAAAACTTATCGAATGCTTGTTTTTACGAATAACTAATAATATGTCAATTTTTTAACCTGTAGATATTTGATGAAAAAAAACTAAGCATTCTTTTCAGACAAAAAAAGGACCCCAAATTCGAAGAAGGTTTAATTTATATTTTGTAACGCATGCACGAAATGTTTGATTTTCGAGAAATGTATAGCGTGCGGGAAGTGACCAATTCCAAAACCGTGGTAAAAAGCAATTATAAGAAGATTTTATCTAGCTGTTGCACTTGCGCTCTTTGAGCAAGATTACTTTTTCTGGCTGTTGCGCTTGCGCATTTGGATTCAAAAATCTTTTTCAGGACTATCGGAATCATAACCTCACTTCGTCATGAGTTGACACTTGACAGACTAATTGTGAGTAGTGAATAGTTACTAGACTAACTCGAAGTGATAAGTTAACACAAATTACTTATAGATTACCATGAACTCTTGTGAAGTTTACAGTACTTGCTATCGGCTCATCTTTGGGTCGTTTCCGGCTCGCCTCCAAGTCGCCTCCAACTCCATTTCGATTCGCCTCTGTTTCGTACAGCAAACTTTACACTCGTGTGGAACTGCCTACTTTTCGCACTTGTACTACAATATAATATTTGTTCCCATTTTTGATGGTCAAATATTTTTGTATAAAAAAATGCTTATAATTAACGGAAAGGTTATAAAAATCTCTATCGAAACTGTAGTGGAAAAAAACATTTTTATTGGTATCAACAGAGTTATAAGCCACCAAAATAGATGTTTTCGTGGGAGGGATGGGATGAGGAGTGGGGATGAGGGACAATAAGGGAGAAATGAGGAGAAGTAAGGGGAAATGTGGGATAGGGAGGGGTGATAAGGGGCAGTGAGAGAGGGGTGGGACAATGGGGAAATGAGGGGAGAGAGTGGATGGAAGGAGTGGGGATTAGCGGTAAGGGGAAATAAGGGGTGGGAGTGAGCGAAAATGAGAGGACGGAAGGGGAAATATGCCGAAAAGAGGAGGGAATGAGGGGAAGTGTGGGGTGGGGAGAGGGTGCGGAGGGAGAGATTTGAATGACTTTATAAACTAATTTATAGGCTACAAAACCTTTTTTTGTAGGCGCCTGCCGTATACTTTCACTAATTTTTAATAATTAAATTGAGTGGGATTTTTTTCTCAGATATTAGTGAAACTTAGTCAGCTACTTCCTTCCCCCTGGGGCTTGAGGAAGAATGATGCTTACCATTATTTTCAAGATACGGTCTTCCCTTTGGGACCTGATAGTGGCACCAGGAGTAAAGTATAAAGTCAGAGAAAACTTCATATACTCTCCTCTTATTTCATCCTCCTTATATAGAGTGACACTTCATACTTTCCTTTTCTCATTTTTCTTTTTAAAAGTACTGAGAATGTCGAGACTGAAAATTCAATCATGAAAAAATTTTCGATTCACCCTCTAAAAATAGTAGTGCGATACGCAGGACTATAAATACTGTACGTGGTTCGAATAGTAGTAAAAGATTGTAGGGAATTGTATTTATAGTTCGGATCCGTGAGAATGATGAAAGATTTGCGAGACAGGCTGTACTTGAGATTGCCTCACTTCAAGAATGAAAATTCCGGTGGAAATCTCGACTCGGTGACATCACTCTGAGAAAAATTTCTTCTCTACGTGTTCCCATTCCTTGAGAAAATCCACTTGGAAGTGATTGAGGCGATATTGAAACAGAGGAAAAAAGTTTAAGGATTAAAGCTTAAAGGTCATAGCCAACATAATTTAATTTTGTTCTTCAATATTAAATACTAACAAAAATAGCACGCTATGCGCGCCTATAACATGTTTCTTAGTTTAATTGCCTAAATATTAAATAAAAATATATGACTACATTTAAAGTAGATATAAAATATAATTAATATTAATCATGAATTAAAATAAATATTAAAATAGCTACATCGGCTTTTATACAATTTTAATTTTAATTTTAATCGGCAACTTGTTTAATTTTGAATAGGTGAATAGTTGAATATCATGAAATTTTGAAAAACTTTTTAAAATAGGTCTATCTTCAAGATTTGCAATTGAAAATTCTTGAATTTTCAGATTTATAATTGGATATTCATCAATTTGTAATGTTTACAGTTTTAAATGACGCAGTTTTGAAAGCTCTCTTCGGACTATTTCATACATGAAGATTTAAAATTGAAATTTATTCAACTTTGAAGATTTAAAAATAGAAAATTATTCAATTTTGTAAGTTTAAAATTTAAATTTATTCAATGTCATAGATTTTCACTTGTAAATACTTCAAATTCAAGATTAACAATTGAATATTTATTGATTTGGCGTGCTTAAAGTTTAAAATGATGTAGTTTTGAACTTTTTACTTATAAGATTAATTTTGAAGATCTTAAATGTAAAATTATTCATATTTAAATATTTGACATTGAAAATTATTTATTTTATCGATTTGCAATTGGAAATTCTTCAATTTTTAAGATTTACAATCGAAGATTCAAAATGAAAATTTGTTCAATTTTGAATATTTAAAATTGAAAATTATTCAATTTTATAGATTTGCAATTGAAAATTCTCCAATTTTCAAGATTAACAATCGAAAATTCATTAATTTTGAATGCTTTTAGTTTAAAATGATTTGATTTGAAATGGCTTTCTGGAAAACTTCAATTTTGGATATTTAAAATAGATAATTATTCAATTCCACAGCTTTTCAATTGAAAATTATTCAATTTTTAAGATTTACAATGCAAGATTCATTAATTTAGAATGTTCATAGTTTGAAATGATGTAATTTTGAATGCTTTTTTGGAATGGTTCAATTCTGAAGATTGAAAATGGAAAATTATCAAATTTAAAATATTTGAGATCACAAATTATTTAATTTTATAGATTTGCAATTGAAAATTTTTCAATTTCCAAAATCTACAATTAAAGATTTATTGATTTGGAATGCTTATGATTCAAAATGATGTAATTTTAAGTGCTTTTTTTGATTAGCTCAATTTTGAAGGTTTAGCTTTGAAATTTACCATTTTCAAGATTTACAATTGAAGAAATATTAATTTGGATTGTTTACAGTTTCAAATAATGTAATTTTGAATGCTTCTTAAAACATTCCAATTTTGAAGATTCAAAATTGAAAATTATTTGATTTTAAAAATTTAAAATAGAAAATTATTCAGTTTTGAATATTTAAAGTTGAGAGTTATTTAATTTTGAAGATGAAAAATAGAAATTTGATCAATTTTAAAAATTTTCAATTGGAAATTCTTGAATTTTTGAGATTTACCATTAAAGATTTATTAACTTGGAATGTTTTTATTTTCAAATGATGTAATTTTGAATGTTTTCTTTGAAATTTTTCGATTTTGAAGATTTAAAATTGAAAAATATTGAATTTTGAAGATTTATGATTGAAAATTATTCGATTTTAAAGATGTAAAATGGAGATTTAGTCGATTTCATACATTTTCAATTGAAGTTCTTCGATTTTCAAGATTTACAATTAAATATTTAGTTATTTGGAATGTTTATAGTTTGAAATGACGTAATATTGAATGCTTTCTTGATTACCTCAATTTTGATGATTTATCATTGAAACTTATTCAATTTTATATATTTGCAACTTAAAATTCATTAATTTGGTGTGTTCACAGTTCAAAATAATGTAATTTTCAACTTTTTTTTGAAAGATCAATTCTAAGGATTCAAAATCGTAAATTATTGAACTTTCAATATTTAAAATCACAAATTATTCAATTTAATAGATTTGCAATTTAAAATTCTTCAATTTTTTAGACTTATAATTGGAGATTCATTAACTTAGATTGCTCACAGTTTGAAATGATATAATTTTGTGTGCTTTTTTTTGAATATTTCAATTTGGAAGATTTATCATTGAAACTTATTCAATTTTATATATTTGCAATGTGAAATTCGCTAATTTAGTGTGCTTACAGTTTAAAATGATGTAATTTTGAACGTTTTTTTAAACATATGAATTTTAAATATTAAAAATTTCAAATTATTGAATTTCATAGATTTGCAATTAGAAATTCTTCAATTTTTAAGATTTATAATTGAAGATTTATTAATTTGGATTCTTTACAGTTTAAAATGATGTAACTATGAATGCTTTTTTGAAATATGACAATTTTTGAGATTTTAAATTGAAAATTATTAAATTTCGAAGATTAAAAATTGAAAATTTATTAACTTTCAAGATTCACAATTGAAGTTTCATCAATTCAGATTGTTGACAGGTTCAAATGATGTGATCTTAAATGCTTTTAATTGGAATGGTTTAACTTTGAAGATGTAAAATGAAAATTCATTCAATTTTCAAGTTTAAAAATTAAAAATTATTAAATTTTGGAGTTGTAAAATGGAAATTTAGTCAATTTTATAGATTTGTCATTGAAAATTCTTAAATTTTGAGATTTCTCATTGGATATTCATCAATTTGGAATGTTTACAGTTTCAAATGATGTAATTTTGAATGCTTTTTTCGGAAAATTCTAATTATGAATATTTAAAATTGAAAATTATTCAGTTTTTGAGAAGTAAAATTGAAATTTATTAAATTTTGTAGATTTTCAATTGAAAATTCTTCAATTTTCAAGATTTACAATTAAAAATTGATTAATTTGGTGTGTTTGCAGCTCAAACTGATGTAATTTTGAACGTTTTTTTTTAAATAGATTACTTTTGGATATGTAAAATGCAGAATTATTTAATTTTTAATATTTGAAATAACAAATTATCTAATGTTATAGATTTGCGATTGGAAGTCCTTTAAATCTTAAGATTAACAATTGAAGATTCAT
This sequence comes from Melikaiella ostensackeni, assembly GCA_032362435.1. NCBI lineage: Eukaryota > Metazoa > Arthropoda > Insecta > Hymenoptera > Cynipidae > Melikaiella > Melikaiella ostensackeni. The sequence goes on from JAUMHM010000072.1 coordinate 15,277,791, forward strand.
CAATTTTCATTGTTTACTTTTTCAAATGATATAATTTTGAATGCTTTTATTGGAATATTTCAATTTTTTAGATTTAAAATTGAACATTATTTAATTTTGGAAATTAAAAATGGAACATTACTCAATTCTGAATATTTAAAATGGAAATTTAGTTAATTTCATAGATTTTTAATGGAAAATTCTTCAATTTTTAATGTTTAGATTTATTAATTTGGATTGTTTATAATTTCAAATGATGTAATTTTGAATGCTTTTTTCAGATGAGCTCAATTTTGAAGGTTTACAATTGAATATTATTCAACTTTATAGATTTTCGATTCAAAATTATTCAATTTTGGAGATTTAACATAAAAATTTATTCAATTATAGAGATTCGCAATTTGAGATTAATTTATTTGGAAATGTTTAATATTAAAGTACGAGTTTAAAATTAATTAATTTTGAACTTTTTTTTAATAGATCAATCTTGACGATTTAAAATGAAAAATTATTCAATTTCATATATTTGTTGGAAATGTAACAAGTTACTGTTTTTACGAAGTAACTGTAGCTGTAATTAGTACATTTTTTAAAGAAACTTCCCTAGCACTGCATCTAACTTTAAAATAATGATCCTAGTCAGATAAAAGATATTGTTATGTCAATCCAAAATTATGCGAATTTAATATTTCAATTTAAATGAAATAATTTTCATTCAATCAAACCAACTTCAAGTGGAATCAGAATTTTATGAGACGTCAAACTGACGGTTAATAATAATATGTCATATTGAAATGACAGAAAAAATCATGAGACAAAAACACGCGAAAAGGAAGCAGAAACATAGGAGCTTCAATGTGGACAAAGTGAATTGATAAATTTTAAGATTATTATTATTTAAAAATAATTTTTCATTAAATTAATCGTAAAACAATAGAACACGATGATTAAGAGATAATGTTTAATTCATGAAATTACATTTGGAAAAATTGTCAACTGAGTCTGGACAATTTTTTAAAGTTTAAAAGTATATTTTTCAAATAGCTTTAATTACATTTTTCAATTGTTTAGAAGGGACACATTTGAATTGATTATATTTATCATTTACTTTTAGGTTTGATTTTTGCGACATCTTTCTGCGATTGAGGAGCAGGACAGTAACGACTACAAAGTTTTTTGAGAGCTTTTTCCACTTCATCCAACGAGACTCTTCCTTTGCCTGCTTGCTCGGCTATTTTTTTCGCATCCTCAAGGGTTTCTTCCAATAAGTCTTCCAAAATGATTTTCAACACCGTTTGTGCCCTTGCTGATAAAGTAAATCGTCGGCCTGGGAATTCAATTCGAATTCCAAATAAAACGAAAGAATTAATCATTAACAATTTTGAAAAATAATTCTAGTTTTGTTTACCTTTCCCATTTTTATTTTTTTGTGGACTTCGCGGTTTCTTCGAACCACCTTTTCGCGGCATAGTAAAAGATTACAAATTTATCCAACTTCCCGCAGCGATACAAGCTATGAATTTATTAGGAAGCTGGCAATTTCATGTTGTGAGAAAAATTTGTTGATATTGTAGGTTTTGTGTCAAAGTTTCACGAAGGCAAAGTTGGGCAAAGACACGTCACTTGGAAAGGGCGTGACACTTTTGTTTCGTCAGCTTAAAATTTTAAATTAATTCTGATCCCAAAATCCACTACGATTTTATTTTGAAATGAACTTTTTTATTCAAATTTGAAACTATTTAAAATTGAATGCCTCCAAATTTGAAATCGTTTACTGCTTAATGCTTCAAAACCTCCATTAGAATGGAGTCAAAAATATTCCCTTAAGGATTCATCACAATAAAAAAATTTCTCCTGTCTCCGCATTATAGATATAGTCAAAAAGGATTGAAAGCAACAAGCCTCTTATCCGAAGACCACAAAATTTTTTATGAGCTCTAACAAGGGGAAGACCTCCATTGCGACATTGACTTTATGATGAGACTATCATCAATAGATAGTACGTCGAAAATAATTGGACACGTGTTCCAGCTTCTTTGTAAGTGGGTCCTTATTCAAGAATTGTAAGCGTTTGAAAATCACAATCGCTGCGGTTGCCAAAGGTCCACCAAGTCGCGCGCGGTTGCTTTCACCATGCACCGCCGGTGCAGCGGTGAAAAGCCTGCCTAGCGACCATACTGCCGCTGGTTCAAATCTTCTTGTCGTCATTTTTAAATCATTAAAGAAAATTTTTTTTTTCATCTTTCGCATTATCAATATGTCAAATAATCACTTTTTAATGCCCCCCCCCGGCGATTAATTTTCTTCAAGCGGTTAAATTATTGGGGAATAAATATCATGCATGAGAATCGACGATAGGGGCAGCTGGCCAGACTCTCTCCTCCCTTCCATGAATCGTGACAATAGGTCCGAAACCGAATTCAGAAAAAGCAGAATACTATAAATACGCACACTTATTTTTTCCGAATTTAACCGCAGATTTCTCTTTTTACGCTATAAAATTTAACATGTTGCTTCTGATGTGTATAACATTTCTGCATGATATTTATTCCCCAATAATTCAACTATTTTTGAAAAAAAATTAATCGCCAGAGGAGCATCAAAAAGTGATTATTTGACATGTTTACAATGCGAAAAATAGAAATATATATATATATATAAAATGTCGACAAAAAGGTTTGAACCAGCGGCAGCGTGGTCGCTAGACAGGCTCTTTACCGCTGCACCGACGGTGCTTGGTGAAAGCAATCGAGCGCGACTCGGTGGACCTTTGGCAGCCGCGGCGACCGTGATTTCGAAAGCTCATAATTCCTAAACAAGGACCCACTTACAAGTGTGTGTATAGTGAGAAATCCATTGAAAAATTGAAAGAAAAATTTCTTATTATATTTCAAGGATGCTTAGTCAAACCTTAATTTTTCAAAATAAATTTCTCACTATACAGATACTAACTCACGTATGCTTGAATATATTTTCACTCAATTCAGACATTTGAAATTTATTTTATCGTGAAATAAAATATAATATGTGAACAAAGTAATTTCAAATCAGGCGTGCAGTCTATGCTTCAGTCACAGAATCATTTGCCAAATATGTTGTTTTACGAAGCGAATAAGACGACATCTATCTCACCGTTATGACGAAAAGTTTTTTTTTGACTAAGTTATGAGTATTTGAATTTTGAAAAATGGAAACGCATGTTATCAAAAAGTAGTAAAAGTAGTTGGCAGGCGCCTCCGAAAAAGGGTTTAGTAGCCTTCTAAGTGGTTAATTCAGTCGTTCAAATTTCCCCCTCCCCCACCCTGCACTTCCTATTATTCCCCCTCTGCTCCTCATTTCTCTTCATTACCCTCACTTCCTCCACCACTTCTTTCCCCTCACCTTATTTCCACTTCATTTCCCCTCATTACATCTCACTTCCTTCTGCTTCCCCTCATCACTCTCCCCTCCCTCCTCATAATTTTCCCTCTCCCCTCCCCTCACCACACTTTCCCTTGTTTCCTCTTATTTCCTATCCCTCTCCTAATTTTATCTTCACTTCCCCTCACTGCCTATCACTTCCCCTCACATCCTCTTAATAACCCTAATTTCCCCTCTCTCATACGACGGACGGACACCCGACCGAAACCCTACGGGTTTTTGCCCGTGGCTATAAAACCCTAAGAAATGGTCAAAGATGGTCCCTAAAAACATCATAAAAAATACCTCCTGATACATTTTTTACGTCGCGTTATTTTGAAGATTTTCGCGAAAATATGTACAAAATCCTTTGAACTTTATTTGTTCTAAGAAAAAAAAAAAAAACAATTTCATGGTCTCATAAGAAACAAAGACGAACGTAATTTAACAGGCTTTGCTACCACTTTTACATCAAACTTTTTCCTTTAAAGTCAGTATTTTTGAATTAATCGATACACTTTCCATTATGTCTAATATAAGGTGAAGGCCCCGGTCCGTAACCTCCGATCAGTCCGTAACCCAGCAAGCGTATAAATTGATTTTTTATATAATACAATAGAAACTGTTGGCTGATGTGAATTTCTTTTCAAAGTAACAATGAAAATGTACCAATTCACAAAAAATAACAACATTGCGCCCTGGCCCGCTACCGTGGCACAATGTACTTTCAGACGATCTGACGATAAGACCAGCACTGAAATAACTCCACGAAATTTGAAAGCTTTGCGTGTTTTGTGTAAAAAAAAGTGGCAATCCAGTGAACAGTGATAACGCTCGTCTTGTTTCGAGTGCAATCATTTGAGGAAGTAGCTTTCCATGTCGAAATGCAATAATTTCTGAGTCGGTTACGAACGGGCACCGAAATATCAGCAGTGACGCATCTATAACCCCTCTGGCAGAAACTCCCATAAAAATCATGATACATATCGTTAAAACGCTGAGGTAAACCTTTACTTTAATTTACATTCTTCAAATATCTATATTAACTTTTACCTTTGACGAAAAACAAAGAATGAATGCGTCATTTAGAAATTGACAGTCCTCGAATCGATTGTCAGGTTAGTATACGAATTGACGCACTTGGCCCAATTTGCTGTTGACGCAAATAAGTATCAACTTTGACGAGTCTCAAAAAATTAACTCTTTCAAACAAAAGCTTAAAAATTGTGAAATTAATTGAATGTAACCTATAATACCGAACTTACTTGCATTGATAAGCCGGTTACGAACCGGCTCATCATTGTGTTACGAACTGGCTCAAAGAGAACTTTCGGGGGTTACGAACCGGCACATCGGGTATGTTCAATCAAATTCTGAATTATTTGATTATTGCATTCTTAAACTTGCTTTCAATGATATTTTCGACTGAAAATGGATTATTCTTTACGTAAGAAGAAAGTTCATTTGCATTCAAATATTGCTTGAGGCATTCGAATAGGATTTTATTCCTTCCAGCTACTTAGTAGGTTATGTACCGGGGTTTTTACACTGGGGTCCAACATGTTTCGAAGCTAACTTAGACTTCCTCATCCGGGGTTATTTATGGGATAACTACAGTTATAAATATTGAAACATATATTAATTGAATTCAAATATTACCTGAAAGTATGAATAAAAGATTTTTTATTATCAAATGTCGTTTGGTCAATCTTTCCATCTTCTTATTAAAGTTAAAAATCTTTAAGATCAATGTGAAATTCACTTTCTTATGAAGATTTTCTTTTATTATTCTAGAATAGACAACACTATAAAGTTATGTGTACCTGTGCATGGTAGGCTTTTTTAACCAAATTCAAACAGATTTATCAAATTTATTCAATAAAGAAGAATTTCCAAAAAAATAGCTGAAGACTCAACCAAACCGGATGATTTTTAAAGGAGAAGAATTTTTTACTAAACGCGACGGATTTTCAACAAAATACATGAATTTTCAACCAAATAATTGAATTTTCAATTACGAAATATATATTTTTAACAAAAAATAGAATAACTAAACTTTCAACATTATTTTCAACAGCAACACGAATTTTTGACAAAATATTAATTTTTTAACCAAAGAGATGAATTTTCAACTAAAATGATCAGTCTTCAACCGGAATTGTTATATTTCTAGTTTCAAAAATAAATTTTCAATCAAAACAAATTTTCGACAAAGTACATGAATTTTCAACCAAATAGTAAAATTTTTAACAAAAAAAGATGAATTCTTAACAAAATATATCACTGAAGACTTTTCAACCAAAAACAATTAACGACTCAACTTTCAACCAAAAATAGTAGTAGATTTTATGATAAATGTTACTGAAAGTTCGGTATTAGGGTATTAAAGAACTTATTCAATTCGTAAATCTTAGATTTACTCACTTACTTTTTTTTGAAGTCAAAACATATTTTCTTGTTAATATGAAACATATTTTTTGGAAAAAAATCCATAAAACTTGCATTATATGAGTAATTCCTTCTGTAATGCATCCAATCTAAGATTTACTAATTGAATAAATTCTTTAATACCCCAATACCGAAGTTTCAATAACATTTATCATAAAATCTACTACTATTTTTGGTTGAAAGTTAGGTCGTTAATTCTTTTTGGTTGAAAAGTCTACAATGATATTTTTTTGTTAAGAATTCATGTTTTTTTGTTGAAAATTTGTTTTGATTGAAAATAATTTTTGAAACTAGGAATTTAACTATTCCGGTTGAAGATTGATTATTTTAGTTAAAAATTCATCTCTTTGGTTGAAAAATTAATATATTGTTAAACATTCGTTTCACTGTTGAAAATAATGTTTTTAACTGAAAGTTTAATTATTCCATTTTTGTTAAAAGTATATATTTCTCAGTTGAAAATTCAATTATTTGGCAGCAAATTCATGTATTTTGTTGAAAATTCGTCGCGTTTGGTAAAAAAATTCTTTTTCTTCAAAAATTCATCCGGTTTGGTCGAGTCTTCATCTATTTTTTTGAAAATTCTTCTTTCTTGAATAAATGCAACTGTTTTTGATTTAAAATTAAAATCCTTTCTGGATAAAATATCAACTATTTCATTTTTCGCTAAGAATTCATCTTTTTAGTTGAAAATTTAACTACCTGGTTAAAAGTTGAATTACTTTGTTTAAAATTCATTTCTTTGGTGAAAAAAATTATTCTTCTTGTTTAAAAATTCATCCGTTTTGATTGAGTATTCAACTGTTTTTCATTTAAAATTAAAATTCTTTTTGTTAAAGTATCAAAAATTACATTTTTCGTCAAGAATTCATCTGTTTGGTTGAAAGTTGAACTACTTCGTTCATTTTTATTTCTTTGGTTGAAGATTCATTTCTTTAGTTCGAAGTTCAACTATTTTGTTGAAAAATTCGTTTCTTTTTGTAGAAACTTAATCTTCTTGGTTGAAAAGTCGACTGTTTTGTTGAAAATTCGTCTTTTTGGGTTGGAAATTTAACTATTTTGGTAGAATTTTCAAATATGTCGTTGAAAATGAACTTTTTTTGTCGACAGTTCAATTATTTTATAGAAAATTATATTTTTCTGGCTTGACAATTCAACAATATGTTAGAAATTTTTTTTCTTTATTGACAGAAAAATCTTTGTTGGTTGAAAATTCAACTTTTGGTGGAAATTCGTCTTTTTGGTTTGAGAATTCATCTCTTTTTGTAGAATTTTCATATTCTTTGGTTAAAAATGCAACTGTTTGGTTGAAAACTAATCTGTTTTGGTTGATGACTTAACTACTTTATTGAAAATTCATCTTTTATTGGTCGAAATATCAACTATTATACTTTTCGTTGAGAATTCATATTTTTTAGTTGAAAATTCAACTACTTTGTTACAAGTTGCACTTCTTTGTTAAAATTCATTTTTTTGGTAGAAGATTCATCACTTTGTTCGAAAACTCATCTATTTACATAATTAAACTATGAATATTATTATTTAACAGAAAATGTTATTAAGTTATTCAACCTTTCTTTCTATAAAGAAACACATTTATTTCATTCAAAATCCACGTTCCACTGTGGTCACATTATTTCCGTTATTTTTTTCAACTCTTAGACATGTTCTGAACACGGTTGTGAAGCACGGTAAGTATGTGGTTAGTAAACCGCAAAAGCATCTTAAACCAGGATCAGATTTTCGTTCCCTTCCATGCAAACACCTTCAGTTTCAAACCAGTCTTTAACATAAAATAATAAAACTAAATAAATTTTCATACATTTTTTTCATAACTATTGAAGGTTCCTATAAACTTCGATAAATGTCGGTAATGGGAATACACCTGAAAATTTATTTTCTTCACAATTTCAAAACAATGGTAGTAAATCAACTGTTTTATATTACTTTCAAAATAAAATAAAAACAATGAATTTTTTATATTCTGTTTCAGGTAAGTGATCATCAATCAACGATATACTAAATCAGTACGAATAAAAGTAGCCCAGTCAGTGCCAGGATTCCAGTTAGAATCAGGAAAAAAGCAAGTAATTTATCTAGATCAAAAGAAAAATCTTTTATTAGTTCTCATTTTTCATGGAAACTATATAAAACAGTCGAAATTTTTAAAATAGTTTACGATCACATTCATGATAAACATTTAGCTGCCTTGAATAATATGTGTTTCGTTACAACATAAAATCAGCGAATTCTAAAAATATGCACATTGGTTTTGCCAGAAATAACTGATCATGTTTACATCCAAAATGTATTTAAACAAAAATTTATAGATATAATTCCAATAGTTTTTGGCATTGGTGTATATAAATTATTCTTTCATCAAGTTTCTAATTCTAGTACTCCTAAATTTTAAACAAAACTTTCTGTAATCGTTTCTTTTTCCTCTACTGCCTTTCTATAAACAGTCTGTGGCTGAGGAGAATATTTAGCTTTTGGGTAAAATTAGAAATTCTTCACTTATACTGACGATTAAACGTTACCGAAAGAAGTCTCTTTGCATAAAAACTACATCAAGAAGAGCATTTATTATTTTTTTTAAACAACAAAGTTGCGATTATCAACATTACTTCGTATAGTCAATTTCAAACTTAAATTACGGACGATACCATAAAACGAGGTAAAGTCGCTCATCTCAAATACAGAGTTTGGCGAAGTTTAATCGGAATCCGCAGGACTTTTTGCGTCAATTCGTGACTGTGGACGAAACCTGGATCCACCACTATATACCCGAGACAAAGCAGTAGTCAAAGCAGTGGGCACTGCCTGGTGAAAGTGTGCCAAAGAAGGAGAAGACTGTTCTGTCAGATAAGAAGGTGATGGCCAGAGTATTTTAGGATTCCCAAGGAATTATTCTTATTGATTACTTGGAGGAGGTTGAAACTACAACAGGAACGTACTATGCATCATTATTGGACCGTTTGAAAGCCGAGCTACAAAAAAACGGCCATGATTTTGCAGACTGAGTGTGTAGCCGTTAAAGGAGAGTTTGTTGAGAATTAAACTCAAACTTGTCAAGACAAAAAATTTTTACTTGCTTTTTTACCAAACTTATCATCAAACAACCCTCGCAATTACTCTCCCAGTAGTAGGATAAAATTTTGACAGATCCTTAATTTTCTTGTCCAACGTCGTACATACTAAATTCGTCTTGACATTTCTCGCAAGCGATGGTTTACGCAGATCTGATAAAAAATGATCTAGCGATTTTGTCGCGTGCTGATAGTTTTTCCTTCGCATAATGGAGAATCATCCATTACCCACTAGCCTGACCATCATTAATTCTGCCTCCTCTTACTTTCTTCTCTTCATTTTTCTCTACAAATAAATAAAGAAGTAAGTGAGCTTGCGGGGGGTTTCTTAAAGCCGAATATGAGGTTAGCCGGAATATTCGATCCCCCTTTTAACGTTTAGGAATTCATCGCGGTGATCTGTGATCTGAAGATCTGACGTCCACTGGACCATTCTCCCAGGGATTCTCATCCTCAAAAAGGCTTATGTTTCATAAAGATCGAAATGAAATCTGCTTTCTTATGACAATTTTTTGTATACTGAAAAAGAACACCCACAAATTCTCAAATCAAAAATAGAACTCGAAACTACCCACTTTAACAGATCATTAGAGACAAATGTTCAATAAATGTACTACAATAAAAAAAGAGGGAGAAAAAAAAAGAGTCAGACAAACCAACCTCTCACTCTTTCTTTTCTCCGTCTTTTTTATACTACTGGGAACCAACATAAGCACGGATTTCACGTTTATTCTGCATTTTTTCGCGTTTCTAGTAAGTTTAGTTGTCAATACGCCTATGTGACCAACAAAGGTTTTCTACGAATAGAGCTGGATTTTCAACCCAATGAGACAATTTGTTAACAAAAAAATCAATTTTAACCAAACAGTTGTATTAAAAATCAAACAGTTAAATTTGCAACACAAAAAGTCGATTCTTCAACCTGCAAGAAATTAACTTTTAACCAAAAAATATTTTCTACCAATACAGATGAATTTTTTTCCCAATGAGACGATTTTTCAATAAAAAAATGAACTTTCAACCAAACAGTTGCATTAAAAATCAAACAGTTAAATTTTCAACCCGAAAAGTCGATTTCTCAACTAAAAAGAAATTAACTTTTAACCAAAAAAAAATGTCTATGAATAGAGATGAATGTTTAGCCCAATGAGGCATTTTTCAACAAAAAAATTAAATTTTAACCAAAGAAAGAGATGAATTTTCAACCCATTGAGACGATTTTCCAACAAAAAATTGACTTTTAACCAAACAGTTCCATTAAAAATCAAACAGTTAAATTTTCAACCCAAGAAGTCGATTTTTCAACCAAAAGTAAATTAACTTTCAACTATACAGTTACATTAAGAACCAAATAGTTAAATTTGCAACCCAAAAAGGAAAAGCTTCAACCAAAAAAATTGACTTTTAACGAAACAGTTACATTAACAACCAAATAGTTAAGTTTTCGACGAAGAACGATTTTCGACAAAAAGAGATGACTTTAACAAAATAGTTAAAGTTTCAACAAAAAAAGTAAATTTTTAAACAAATAGTTGAACTTTTCACCTAATAGCTGAATTTTTAGCCTACGAAGATGCATTTTTAACCAAGAAGATTAATTTTCTGCCAAAAGACGAATTTTCAACCAAATAGTTGAATTTGCAACTCAAAAACATAAGTTTCAAACAAAAACGAAACTGTTGAATTTTCAGTTTAAAAAATAAACTTTCAACAAAAAAACGAATTTTCAACAAGCAAGATTAATTTTCTAACCAAAAAGACGAATTTCCAACAAAAGACATGAATTTTTCAACAATTAGCTGAATTTCTAATTTATAAACGATAAATTTTCAACAAAAGAGTTAAACTTTCAACCAAAGAAATGAATCTTAAAAAATGAATTTTTAGCAATGTAGTTCTACGTTCACCAAACTAGTTAAATTTTTAACCAAAAAAATGAATTTTCGATCAAGAAGATTGGTGTTCTACCAAAAAGGACGAATTTTTAACAAAACACATTAATTTTCAACAAAAGTGTGAAATTTTGAGGCCAAAAAGGCGAATTATCTACAAAACAGTTTAATTTTCAATTTGAAAATATAAATTTTCAGCAAAAAATTTAATTCACAACAAAATTATTCAATATTCAAATAAATAATTTAATTTTTAACCAAATAGTTGAATTTTCAGCCGAAAATATGAATTTTCAACAAAAAAGTTCATTATGAATCAATTATTTTAATTTTCTACCCAATTGTTGAATTTTCAACCCAAAAAGACGAATTATTCTCTGCAAAACAGTTGAATTTTTAACCAGAAAATATGATTTTTCAACGAAAAAGTTGATTTTCAGCTAAAGAGTTGACCTTTAAGCTTAAAACGATAAATTTTCCGCCAAAAATGGAATAGTTGAATTCGTAGTTCAAAAAATTGATTTTTAACAAAAATAAAAACGAATTTTCAACAAAATATTTGAGTTTTCAATCAAAGAAATGGATCTTCAATTAATAAAATGAATTTTTTACAAAGTAGCTCAACTTTCAACGAAGTAGTTGAATTTTCAATCAAGAAGATTATTTTTCTACGAAAAAAGATGAATTAATAACAAAATACATAAATTTTCAACCAAATTGTTGAATTTTCATCTAAAAATCATCAATTTTTAACTAAAAGTGGAATACTTCAATTTTCAGTAAAAAAAAAATTAATTTTCAATCAAAAAAGAGAACGAATGTTCAAAAAAATAGTTAAATTTCAAACCAATAAAATGAATTTTCAAGAAAGTAGTTCAATTTTCAAACAAATAGTTGAATTTCCAACGGAAAAAGATGGATTTTCAATTGAACATTTAATAGTTTAATTTTCAATGGAAAACGATCAATTCCCAGCCAAACATGGATCAGTTATATTTTCAGTTAAGAAAATTCTTTTTCAACTAAAAATAAAACGAATTTTTCGAAAAAAATTTCAAGTCTTCAACCAAAGAGTAGAATATAGAATAGTAAAATTCTTTATCGAAAGAGATGAATTCTGAACCAAAAATATAATAGTAGACTTTTCAATTAAAATGATTAACTTTCAACGAAAAATAGTTGGATTTTCCTATTGAGTTCTATTAATTCAGTTCGCATTTAAGCGAAAAGTCGAAAAAAAGGAGAAGTTTCTTGAAAACAGGGTGTTCATTTACGAACCCTAATGCCACTAAACCGAAAACTTTTCAAATATTGTGGAAATTTCATACAATATCCTGAAAATTTCATAAAAATTTTCATAATATTCTGGACGCCCTAGAATCTTCTAGACTTCTGTTTACTTTTCTATAATATTCTAGAATGTCTAGCGATTTTCTGCAATATTGCAGAATGTTTTAGAATATTTGAGAATAATTTTAAATTTTCTAAAATGTTTTGGAATGTTCTAGAATTTTTCGGAGCAATATGGAACGTCCTACAATTTCTATATTGTTCATCAATTTTCTGGACTTTTCTAGAATATTCTGAAATGTTTTCTAGAATTTTCTGGAATTTTCTAGAATATTCTTATATTGTCTAAATTCTCTTTATATTCTGGAATGTTCTGGACTCTTCTTGAACATTTTAGTGTATCTTTTAATGTCCTGTTACTTCTAGAATGTTCTGGAACGTTCTTGAGTAGTGATGACTTTTTTGAAAACTTAAATATTCTGTAATTAATAATCGGTGGGGGAATTGTATTGATTCTTAATGGTAAAATTCGTAAGGAATGTTGATGTTCGTAATTGGCTTTAGGGTCAGGTGAAACTGAATACAAATTAAATTGTTTTAAACGTTTCGGCACACAATGGTGGCCCTCCTCAGTGGATT
>JAUMHM010000072.1:15290626-15309880 GCA_032362435.1 Melikaiella ostensackeni
TGGTACTTATCATAAGATAATGTTGCCAAAAGGATTTACATACATTCAGGTACAAGAAATGATACTCTCGTTGCCTACAAAAAATGGTATTCTGAGGAAGATGCCATATGGCCAATATGTGCATTCTGTTATCATGTACCATTGAGTACTTTGTTTACATTTTTATCTAATCTCATGATTTTTACAGATGTTTTTGATTTCAAATTTATTTAATATATTTTTCGGTCTGTCCTACGTTTGTTTTTTCTAAATATGCTTCATATAATTAAAATGTCATCCTGGTACTTATTATGAATATAATAAGGTTGCCAGAAGGATGTACATAATTGAATTATAATAATTGAATATAATTAAAATCAAATTTCATAATTGAATGTAAAAACATTTTCCTGTCTTATTATTGTTTCTTTGGACTAAATTCTGAATCTTGATATTTGGGGCTAAGACTTTCTGTATAGTTTCCTAAATTCTATTAGCATGCTTCGAACAGATGACTTGTACGAGGGTTTGGGACTGGTTACTCTCTAAAAATTTTTAAAAAAATAATCGTTTTGCTAAGGGTCTATGTAGATCCATTTTTTTGTTAACAATAGTTTTTCAAAACTGACAATATAACTATTCCATTTTGGGTTATATATTCATGTACCTTGTTGAAAATTTATCTTTTTTTGGTAGATAATTGATCTTCATGGTTGAAAATTCATCATTTTGGATGAAAATTCAACAATTTGGATAAAAATTTATCTTTTTGGTTGAAAAATCGTCATTTTGATTAAAAGTTAATTTTGTTTGGTTGGAAAATTAACTATTTTATTGGATGTTCGTTTTTTTTTTGGTTTTGAAAATTAATTCTTTGAACTGAAAAAAATTTAACTATTCCATTTTTGGTTACAAATTTATATTTTTTAGTAGAAAATTCAACTATTTGTTTGAAAATTCATGTATTTTGTTCAAAATTCGTCTTTTTGGTTGAAAATTAATGTTTTCAACTGAAAATTTAACTATTCCACCTTTGGTTGAAAATCCATGTATTATATAGTATACATATTTGAAAACTCGTCAGCTTGCTAGAAAATTAATCCTCATGGTTTAAAGTTCACCTTTTCGGTTGAAAATTTATGTATTTTGTTTGAAATTCATCTTTTTGGTTGAAAATTTAATCATTTTGTTGAATGTTTATGTTTTTTTTGTTGAAAATTAACGTTTCTAACTGAAAATTAACCTATTCCATGTTTGGTTAAAATATTATCTTTTCTAGCAGAACATGCATCTATTTGCTTGAAAATTCATGTATTTTGTTGAAAATTTGTCTTTTTTTTTTGGTTGAAAAATAATTTTTTCAATTGAAAATTTAACTATTCTACCTTTGGTTGAAATTTTTGTTTTCAGTTGAAAATTCAACTACTTCGATGAAAATTCATGTATTATAATTATATTATAAATATTTGAAAACTCGTCAGTTTAGTCGAAAATAAATCTTCTTGGTTTAAAGTTCACCTTTTTGTTTTGAAAATTCGTTTTCTTTTTGTTAACAATAGTTTTTTATAACTGAAAATTTAACTATTCCATTTTGGTTTATATATTCATGTATCTTGCTGAAAATTTATCTTTTGTGGAAGATAATTGATCTTCATGGTTGAAAATTCATAATTTTTGATGAAAATTCATCTTATTGGTTGAAAATTAAACTTCTTAGTTAAAAATTCATATTTTTGGTTAAAGATTCGTCATTTTAATTGAAATTTAATTTTTTTTGTGGAAAAATTAAATATTTTATTGAAAGTTCGTTTTTTTAATTTGAAAATTAATTTTCTTAACTGAAAATTTAACTATTCCACTTTTGGTTACAAATTTACATTTTTCAGGAGAACATTCAACTATTAGCTTGAAAAATCATGTATTTTGTAGAAAATTCGTCTTTTTTTGTAGAAAAGTAATCTTCTTGGTAGAACATTCATGCTTTTGGTTGAAAATTTAATCAATTAATTAAAAGCCTGTGTTTTTTTGGTTGAAAATTAACGTTTTTAAGTGAAAATTAATTAATTAATTAATTTTAGAAACCGGTTGACTTTTAAAACCGAAGAGATTAGTTTTTAACCTGAAAAGCTGCATGAACAAAAAAATTAACCAAAAAAGATTAATTTTTAACCGAATAAAATAAGCTAAGTTAAGATAAGATAAGTTTTCTAACACAAACAACCACAAAAGATAAACTGTCAAACCAAAAAGACGAATTTTTTAGAAGAGAGTTGAATTTTCAACCTTAAAAGTCTTAACTTTTAATAAGAAAGTTATTTTCAACCGAGAAAGATGGATTTTTTACCAAAAAAGATTACTTTTTACTCGAAAAGATGAATTTTCACAAAAAAAAAAATATTTTTAACGAAACAGTTGAACTTATAACCATATAGTTGAATCTTAAACCTAAAAAGATCAATTCTCAACTAAAATGTGGAATTTTCAAAGAAAAAGGTTAAACTTTAACAAAAAACAATTGCATTTCCAACCAAATAGTTGGATTTTCAAACAAAAAAGACGATTTTCTTAGAAGGTAATTGCATTTTCAAGCTGAAAAGTTTAATCCTCAGCCAAGAAAGATGAATGTTTAACCAAAAGAAGTGACTTTTTTTACCATAAAAGATGACTTTTCTACCCGAAAAGATGAATTTTGACAAAAAATAACATTTTTCTACCAAGTAGTTGAACCTTGAACCTACAAAGATGAATTTTCAACCAAATGGTGGAATTTTCAACCAAATAGGGTAAACTACAATAGAAACAATTGCATTTTCAACCAAATAGTTGAATTTTCAAGCAAAAATGATCAATTTTTTGGAAGACAGTTGCATTTTCAAACTGAAAATTTGAATCCTCAGCAGAGAAAGATGAATTTTTAACAAAAAGAGATGACTCGTTTACCATACAAAATGAATTTTCAACCAAGTAGTCGAATTTGAAGAAAAAAATGTCAATCAAACAGTTGCATATATAACCAAATAGTTGAATTTTCAACCTGAAAAGTTGAATTTTCAACAAAAAAATAATTTTCAACCAAGAACGACGAATTTTTACCCAAAAAAGCCAATTTTTGTACCATAAGAAATGACTTTTCAACCTAAAGAAACGAATTTTCAGCAAAAGAGTTTAGTTAACAGTTAAATGTCTAATATTTTTAAAAACAGTTGATATTTAAACAGCAAAAGTTAAGTTTTCAACAATTATTTCTCATGTAAAATAATCAGAAGTCATGATTCTAAATAATTTATTCAAATTTAATAACAATTAATGATGCGTAAGAATTATTGGGGTAAGTACTAAATCTATGAACCCTCTCCGTCCATAAAAAGATCATCACCAATAAAAAAAGTATCAGTTAATCAAATAAAAACATAATTTTTCTCCTTTATAAAGTTTGATGACAATTTACGATCCACACGGATTTTGTCATTGCTGCACAGTTTTCGAAAGATAATTATAGTTGTGAATACTAATTTTTAAAACTCTTTTCATCTATAAAAAAATTTATTTCTTACGAAAATAACAAAAAATTCGCTATTATTCGTTATTTTGTGCTTTATCGTAAATGCGCGAACATAAGTAATTTTTTTTTATCTGTAACTTTTTGAGGCAGATCGGGGTACCAAACTAAAACTTTTGGACCCCCTCCGAATTAAAAAAAAAATTTCACTTCGCCCAGCTGCATTAAGTAACTTAAATTATTTTCAAAATACTTTTTTGATAAAGAAACTATATACTTCTAAATGTACGATACATTTAAATTATATCAGCAATTTTTTTAGTTAGAAATTTGAATTATTTATAAAATGTTCGGTGTTTTAAACTTTAATCAGAAGAGTTTGTCAATTTTAAAGGAATTTCATATTGAAACCTATTAAGTGAACGAACGTAAAATCAAAAAATGGTTTAAATGTCTAAAAATTCGAAGTGTTCTAAATTTTAATTTTCCTAGTTTGCACAGTTTGTATTTCAAATAAATGTCAGTTTAAATGCTGCTCTAAATATAAAAGTATCCTAAAAATTATTTATTAAAAAACTCACTTAACCCATACAAAATGTATAGTAAATGTTCTTAAAGATTTAAATTCGTTCAATTTAAGAAGAATAGATAAACTACATTATAAACTTTGTAAAAAAGAAATATGTAGTTATGTGTTTTGATATCTGATTAGTAATAATAGTTTAAAAATAGTTTCTAAAATTATAAACGTTTAAATTCTTAGTCTATTCAATCTTATCTCAACGACGTTGAATTTCAACATAGAAAACTTAATTGAAAATTTTACAGCACTTGACTTTTTAAAGGCTTGAGATATTCAGAAAATTAAAAGCTTTTTTATTAATACTTTATATGCCGAGGAATTTCAAAATTTGACATTTTAGAATTTAAATACATTTCACAAATTTTCAAATTCAAAAATCGGTTTTCTAGAGTTAAAATGCTTTCCTGTTTATTGTAATTTGTTTCTAATTTGCTTGACTAATATTTATAATAATGAGTAATTAGTTATAACAAATGACAATAATAGATTTATATAACTAGTGTCTCCTGAACGTTTATCAATTTATTATTATAATTTACTGTAATAAAGAGTTATTTGTAATATTGTAATATATGATAAAAATAATAATTTTATCGCATTAGGCATTATTGATAATTATTGGATGATAATTTTTAAAATAATTGGAAAACAGGGGCTTGCAGCAATATTTCTGGTTTCCAACAACGGCGCATCATATTTATTTTATCGATACTTTCCTCAAGTTATCGCTTTTTTTCCAGATGAAACTGTGATAAATCGAGTTGCAGTGATTATGGAATTCCGTTTAAGATGCGTAAAATACCATCAATAAAGTTCTCATTTATCAGGTTTATCGTCATTTTATCTATTTATCATAATCTTATCTATTGAGCCAAATAACGTTTATAAAGTTCTTTGATTTTTGTGTCTATGACATGGATTTCAGGAAATATGAAAATAATTCATTTCTGGTGGAATCCACACCGCCAACAAAATAAAAACATTCATCCCAACACGTATCTTTGACAAAAAACATGAATTTTCAACCAAGACGATCAATTTTCTACCATAAAGACGGAACTTCAACCAAATAGTTGAATCTTCTACTAATAAAGATCAATTTTCAAAAAAAAGATGAAATTTCTACCCAAAAGACATGAATTTTCAAACCCAACAGGCGAATTTTTAACAAAATAGTTAAATTTTTAACCGAGGAGATGAATGTTCAACCAAAAAGATGAATTTTTAACAAAATACATGAATTTTCTACCAAATACTTGAATTTTCTACTAAAAAGGATTAATTTTCAACCAAAAGCACAAGAAATAATTTTCAACAAACTACTTCAACTTTCAACCAAGTAGTTGAATTTTCAACCAAAGAAAATTAATGCTCAACAAAAAATGTAATATTTGATATTTCAGTCAGACAAGATATTAATTTTTATTCAAAAACAATTGCATTCAACTAAAGAGGAAGAGTTTTCAACAAAATAGTTGAATCCTCAACAAAACAGAGTAATTATCAACCAAACAGTTGCACTTTTAACAAAGAAAGACAAAATTTCTACCAAAAGAGATGAATTTTCAAACCAAAAAGTCGAATTTTCAACTAAAGAGTTGAATTTTCAACCAAGAAAAATTTTTCAGTCAAGAAAAAAAAATTTTAACCAAATTAACCCAAAAAGACGACTTCTCTATACAAAATAGTTAAATTTTCAACCCAAAAATATGAATTTCTAACAAAAAAGATCATTTTCAACCATATAGTTAATTTTCTGCTAAAATAGTTGATTTTCGACTAAAAAAGGATTTTACAGCCAAGAAGAAAAAAATTTCAATCAAATTTTTGAATTTTTAATCCAAAAAGATGAAATTTCTACAAAACAATGTCATTTTCAACCCAAAAATATGAATTTCTAACAAAAAAATTGAATTTTCGACCAAAAAGGATAACTTATCAACAAAATTGTTCAATTTTCAACGAAAAAATATCAATTTTGAACCAAAAATGGAATAAATAAATTTTCAGTTAAAAAAATTAATTTTCGATAAAAAAACGAAGTATCACCAAAATAGTTAAACCAACTAAAGAGATGAATCTTCAAACAAAAAAAAAATGAATTTTTAACAAAGGAGTTCAATATTCAGGTGAGTAGTTGAATTTTCAACCAAAAAAAGTTTTTTATTTTAAATCGAAGACAGTTTAATTCAACCACAAAAGACCGAAATAGGAATTTTCAAAAAAAAAAAGAATTTTCAACTAAATTGTTGAATTTTTCACCAAAATAGTTGAGTTTTGAATCCAAAAAAATGAATTATTAACAAAACAGTTTAATTTTCAACCAAACAATGCAATTTTTAACCAAAAAAGGTGAATTCTTATCAAGAAATAGAATAGTAGACTTTTCAACCAAGATAGTTGCATTTTCTTATTGGGTTCTATTAATTCAGTTCGCATTCAATTATTTCCTCAAAGGGGGAAAACGGGAATAGGGGAGTGACTGTGAAGCCTGCGATAAATAAATATAAGTTTAAATATTTTATGGACTAAATAATAATAGTTCAAATAAACATTGATGTTTATTTTTAATACTCTTAAAATACTAGCTGAGAAAACTGGAAATTTCGCTTAGAAAATAAAGTTGATTTTCCACTGCATACTTTTTCAATTCGGACTACACGCTTTTAAATCCAGACTGCACAAAGTGTGTCGGACTACAAAACATTTTAAGCCCTGCTATAATAATTATTTGCTCTAAATTTTTCGCAGAATTTGTATTTTTATTATTTTTTATTTGTTCTATATTTCTCGTAGAAAGTTGTATAGTCTAACTCATTACCATTTAACTTGTTTAAAAAAAAAATAAAATTAATAAAAACTATATAACAATAAGAAAATCTTGTAGATGAAATTTGTCTTTTGACCAATTTCATTTCAAATCATGCAAAAATTCAAGATATGTTTATGACGTGGTGTCAGAATGATTTGGTATTTGGATATGTCATTCCATAGTGGAAAAGAAGGGACATGTATTTCACAATTTGATCAAATTTTTTTTTTTTGATTTATGACAATAATTCGAATATTACCTGCGAATTCTGAAAAATTGACATAATTTTTTCTCAAAATACAATAATATCCGAACAAGCGTTATTCGGGATTTCATTTTTTTAGACGTAGGAATTACTCTTTCTATTTATCAAAACAAAATTGAAAATGTAGAAAAATGACAAAATGGCGGCTGTTTTTCTAAAATTCTTGAAAGTGGAATTTCTCAAAAACTTCACTTTTTTTCAATTTAAATTTTTTTAGAAATAGATAGTAATGTATGCTAGGACATTTTTGTTCTTAAGAATAATTTTTTTTCTCAAACGATGCAAAATGTTACAAAAGAGCGACAGGTATTTTTTGTAGAATTTTTCTAGATGTGCAAACTTTTGTGTAAACATTTTTTTGTACCCTTTATTGTTTCCGGGAAAATCACAAAAATTCGATTTTTCAAAATAGCATATCATGCACTTAGGGGGAGAAAAGGGACTTTTTCGACAAGTGTACGTTTTCAGTACGAGCCGTAATTTTTTAAACTTTATTTTTATTTTAATATGAATTCAGGAAATTTTTAAAATTTGAGAAATTTATCGAAGTTCAGCGTATCCAAAAATTTCCTAAATTTCCGGTAATTCATAGTAATTCATGGTAATTTATCGGCAATTTTGGTAACTTATTGTTTCAGGTTGGTCCAATCTGTCAAACAATTTGTCAACGCGATCTACTGATCGCTTGATAATTTTTATTATTCACCTCTGACGTCGCTTTTTACTCTCTAGGGATTGAAAAGTAGAAATTTAACCCCACTTTATAGGCATTCAAAAGGCTTGAAATCATGCATGTGTTATGAAAATATATTTTTGTTTATGTGAAGCAGTGGTTCACCAAGAACGAAATTTAGTTGATATGTAGTATATATTACGACCTATTTAAAAAAAAATTGGAGAGGGGTTTTGGAGAAAAACTCTCTGTCAAGAATTTTGGACAAACAGACGCCATTTTTTCTACATTTTTAATATTTTTTTGAATCTGTTGGAATAGCAAGAATTCCCACGTCTAACGAAAAAAAAACCCAAATATCTACACTTGTTCGGAAGATATTAGATTTTGAAAAAAAATTCTAGCAATTTTTGAGAATTCGTAGGTAATCTTCAAATTTTTGTAAAAAATCAACAAAAAAATGTTTGATCCAACTATGAAATACGCAATTCTTAATTTTCACTGTAGAATGAAATATCCAAATACCAAATCATTCTGACACCATGACTTGGACTTTTCATGAAACGTGGCATGATTTGAAATGGAATCGGTCAAAAGAGAAATTTCATCTCCAAAATTTTTTTATTTTTATATAGTTTTTATTAATCTTATTTTAAATATATGTTAAATGGCAATGAGTCAAACTATACAAATTTTAAGAAAAATAAAATAATAAAAATACAATAATTATCATAAGTTTATAAATTCCTTAATTCTGATAAATGGAATAAGTTGAAATCACTTTAAAATCATGATGATGAAATAACTGACCTTACGTTTTTGAGTGTCAAAATGAAGTGTTAATTAGATGACTCTGGTTGTTTTTCATCCAAATAACGTGATTTTGTCATTCTAAAAAAATTAGTTAGCATTTGATGAGACGAATAGGATAGGTTTTAAATCACGTCGATGGTCAGTATTAGCATTGCTGTTATCCCAAGGCGGCAGATATGACCTGCGACCCCTGCACATTTATTTTATCTCGTCTCGTTTCACTTAAACGTACACGCTTGGGTAAAGATTGTGACATAATTATTGTTATCGGCCGGGCCTTTCGGCTTCGGAAATCCATCGAATGTCTTTTTTATAACCCTCCATGATTTTAGCCCATTTTCATGCCTGTGGAGCGGGACCACAAACTCGCTTCTGGAGCGATGTGAGAAGAAAGTACTTTCTACTCCCTAGGGAGTAAAAAATGACGTTAGTGCAAGAATATGGCTCATAATCATCTTAGTATATGAATATCGTGCTGGTAACAGCCACGTCTTTTTAAAGGTCGATATCTGAAATATCATCATGATAAAAAGTGTCCAAATCATTAAACGCCTGCACCTCGCACTTGCGCGAGCTACGCAAGTCCATCGAGTGTCTTTTTTATAACACCCCCATGATCACGACCCATTTTCATGCCTGTGGAACCGGACCACAAACTCGCTTCTCGAGCGATGTGAGAAGAAAGTACTTTCTACTCCCTAGGGAGTAAAAAATGACGTCAGTGCAAGAATATGTCTTATAATCATCTTAGTGTGTGAATATCGTGCTGGTAACAGTCATGTCTTTTTAAAGGTCGATATATGAAATATCATCATGATAAAAAGAGTCCAAATCATTAACAGGCTGCAGCTCGCGCTTGCGCGAGCTTCGCAAGTCCATCAAGTGTCTTTTTTATAACACCCCCATGATCACGACACATTTTTATGCCTGTGGAACCGGACCACAAACTCGCTTCTCGAGCGATGTGAGAAGAAAGTACTTTTTACTCCCTAGGGAGTAAAACATGACGTCAGTGCAAGAATATGTCTTATAATCATCTTAGTATATGAATATCGTGCTGGTAACAGCCATGTCTTTTTAAAGGTCGATATCTGAAATATCATCATGATAAAAAGTGTCCAAATATCAAGCGGCTGCAGCTCGCGCTTGCGCGAGCTTCGCAAGTTCATCGAGTGTCTTTTTTATAACACCCCCAGGATCAAGGCCCATTTTTATGCCTGTGGAATCGGACCACAAACTCGCTTTTCGAGCGATGTGAGAAGAAAGTACTTTCTACTCCCTAGGGAGTAAAAAATAACGCCAGTGCAAGAATATGGCTTATAATCATCTAAGTGTGTGAATATCGTGTTGGTAATGGTCCTTTATTCTTGAAGGTCGATATCTGAAATATCATGATCAAAAATGCCCAAATCATTATTTGGTTACAGCTTGTGCTTGCGCGCGCTCCGGAAATCCATTAAGTTTCTTTTCAATAACACGCCAATGATTTCGGCCTATTTTCATGCTTGTGGAGCGAAACCACAAACTCGCTTCTAGAGCGATGTGAGCAGAAAGCATTTTCTACTCCCTAGGGAGTAGAAAAATGACGTCAGTGCAAGAATATGGCTTATAATCATCTTAGTTTGTGAATATCGTGTTGGTAATAGACATGTGTTTTTTAAGATCGATATCTGAAATATCATCATGATGAAAAGTGACCAAATCATTACTCGCCTACAGCTTGCGCTTGCGCGCTCGCCTTTGACTCGTGCTGAAAGCATTTCCCTTGTCGTAGAAATGGAATGATCTTTTCCTAGTTATGCCATATACTATTAGAATTCTTTCAGGAAACTCCGGTCAAGCATTAACAATTACAAATTAACATACTGACGTGCAAGACCAATGACTTCACGGCTCACGGTTTCTGTCGAGAAATATTCAGAATTTAAAAAAAACAGTATTCCTTTCATTACTAACATCTCAGCATACATTCTTTCATTTTTCTACTCTCTTGGCTCTTTAGAAAACCTTTATTTATCGCCAATACAATAATATAAATTAATAATTAAAATTATATGACGTTGAATCCGTAGAATGTTAAAAACATTGTCGTTCTTAAGAAAGGTATGTATCTTTTACGTTTGCATAAAAACGTCAAATTTTTGAGTTTGACAATAATTCTTGAAAATTTAATTATAATTTTTTTAATTACTATATATTCAGAATGTAATTTATATTTCTTTGAGAATGTTGATGTTCATTGTTAACTTTAGAGTCAGGTAAATTGAATACAATCAAATGGTTTTAAACCTTTCGGCACACAATGGTGGCCCTCATCAGTGGGTTTGATTGATTTTGTAACAAATTATATAGCTTTTTGGAGGGACGCAGTTTACAATGAGACAATGTTTCTCTTTGGTTAATGTCGCAGTTGGAAAATTATGTATACAAAAAATATTTATATTTTTAATTAAAATTTAATGATATTTCTTTTTTCATTGAAAGTTATTATCATTATATAGAAAACTTATATAATAATAGAAAATAATAATAAAATGATAAAATTATTATATATAATACAAAAATATTGAGGGAATTAATGTAAAAAGTTGAGTAAACACAAAGGAACGATTTATTTTAGACCACCCATAATTTTATATGGAAGTACTCTTGAGTATGAATATGAAGTCTCTTGAAATCTTTGAAATAGTTAGAAATCTTTAGAAATCATTTTAAATCCCTTGAAAATAAGATAAATTAAATTTATTCCCCAAAGTTCCATAGAAATCCCTTGAAATTTGTAAAATCCCCTAATATCTTTGAAATATTTGGAGGTCCTATAAAATCCCTTAAACCTTGTAATATTCTTTCAAATTCCTTTAAATATTTGGAAATCTCACAAAATTCCTCAACGCCCCTTAAAATTTTTTGAAATCTCTTAAAATTTTTTTGGAATCTGATAAAATAACTTAAAACCCTCAAAATCATCTAACATTTTTTTTATTCCTTCATATCCCTTGAAATTGTGGAAACACGTAGAAATATTTTGAAATGAAATTTAATTTGTTCCCTAAAGTTCTCCCAAAATTCACTGAAATCCCTTAAAAGCCCTTGAAATCCTTGGAGATTCATTTAAATCTGGTAAAATTCCTTGAAATCTTTGATTTCGAATCGCTAGAAGTCCCTTGAAATTTCATTCTCCTGAATTTACTTCTCTTGAAATTCCTTGAAATCTTTGGAAATACTATAGATTTCTTTGAAATCCCGTGAAACCTTTGGAAATCGTGAAAATCTATTAAAATAAGTAAAAATTATTTGAATTCCGTCAAACATAAATTAAATTAAACTTATTCATGTAAGTTTTCTAAAAGAACTGGTCACATTTCTAGAAATCTTTGAAATCCCTTGATATCTTTCAAACTCTTGGAGATCTAATAAAATCCTCTAAATCTTGTGAAATTCTTTGAAATCGCTAAGAATCTCTTAAAGTTCAATTTAATTAAATTAAAATCTCAATTCAATGTGATTTAATTTTATTTCAATTTAATTTAAATAATTTAATTTTTAATTTAATTTTAATTTCAATTCAATTTAATTAAGTTATTTTAATATCAATGTAATTTAATACATTACATTTTAATTTAATTTAACTCAATCCATTTATTTTCCAAAGTTTTCTAGAAATCCCTTGATATCTTTGGAAATCGTAAAATTCCATTAAAATAAGTAAATATAAGTCATTTGAAATCCCTTCAATATAAATCAAATTAAACTTATTCATTAAAGTTCTCTAAAGAAAACGTTTTAAATCCCTAGATATCTTTAAAATCTTTAAAATTTTTAGAAATCTTTAAAATCCCTTGAAATCCTTCAAAATCTTTGGAATCGCTAGGAATCCCTTGAAATTTCATTTCATTCAATTTATTTTCCAAAGTTCTCTACAAACCTTTTGAAATATTTGGAAATCCTACGAAATTCTTTTAAATTTTTCCAATCTCTTGAAATCGTTTTGAATCCATTGAAATCCCCGGAAATGTTTAGAAATTTCTGAATTTCTCTAAAATCCCTTGAAATGTTTCAAAATCCTATGAAATTCGTAGAAATCCGTGGAAATATGTTAACTCTTGAAAACCAACCAGATTCTTTAAAAATAGTTGAAATGTATCGAAATCCCATGAATCCTTTTTGAAGCCTTAAAATCCGTGGAAGTCCTTTGAAATCCGTTGAAATCCCTTAAAACCTCCGATATGTTTGGAAATCTTTGAACTAATTTTAAACTTCATGAAATTTTTATGAAATCTGACGAAAGCGCTTGAAATCCGTGGAAATTCTCTGGAATTCATTGAAATTCCTTGAAATCTATTGATGTACTTGAAATCATTTAACTCTTTTGAAATTCTGTGAAATTCTTTGAAATCTGTGGAATCTTTTGATATCCCTTGGATTAATTTGAAATCCTACATTGAGGAAATAAGTAAATCATTCGTTTGTAGTTTCTCTATTGCTTGCATCACTTCTTTCAACATTTTAACATTATTTATTTCTATACTAATTTTCGTATGATGATTTTAAATAATGATTTTTCTAGAATCGCGAAACAATCATAAGAAATTCTTTATAGAATTTCATTATAGACCTATACTGCATTTCCTGAAATATTTTATAGTAAGGGGGGATTACGAGGGATTGTAAAAGATTGCATGGGATTACAATGGATTGCATGAAATGACACGAGATTGCATAAGATTGCAGAATAAGCGTACACTACGGTGATCATAATTTTTTTTTTGAATTTTCATGCTATCACCCGCCCCACCAAATTTGTTGTAATCTACAAAAAATAAATTCACATTTTTTTTTTGTTTTGAAAAAAATTATATTTAGAGATTCCGCAAGCCCCATGAGTGAAGCCCAATATTCGTCGCTATTTCATAATAAGAAACATAATTTTTGGAGTAAATCAAAAATTAGTTTTTTTACAACGAACTTTAATAGACTTAATAAGATAATTAATAGACATTATAAACATTGAATTGAAACCTCAAATTTTGAAGAGACTTCAATATTATAAATTTAATTAAATTTTAAAAAATAAACAAAGTACTCGTATATATTGTGTTTTGGAAGGACAAAATTTAATATCACTTAATTTTACACATCTGTCAATATGACCTTTAATTAAACCAACTTTTTGACAAAATAAATGAAGAGAATTATAATTTAGATAACGTACTGACCAAGAAGGCTTTTCAAACCAAGTTGTGATTAAATTACTCTCAGGAGTTTTAATAATTAATAAATCAAGGTGAGGAATGCAATTATTTGCTTCTTTTTTAATAGTAAATTTAATCGAATCCTCCAAATTGTTGAAAGTAAGAATTCATCTATTGCTGAAACCTTAGCATTAGGGAATAAACATGGTATTTCTTTTAATGTGAATAAAATTCCGATAAGCAGCATGATTGCGAATATTGAAAATCGCATTGAAGATGTAAGAAGTGATGAGCTAAAATTAAAATTTAGAAAAACCACAACTCAATTGATTTCAAACCATAATTTTTGAAATAAGTTTAATAATCTAAGTAACATCGTTAAACCTACCGAAAATTTTTAAAATGATTATAAAGAGTTAGTTTTCTTAAAAGCTGACAAAGGTAGTATGACTGTCGCTGCAAATCGCACTGATTATATAACAACTGTTGAAAATATGTTGAGAAATGACATTCTTTACCAAAATATTAAAACTAGTCTTGTTCCAACTCTCGAGAAGAAATGTAACGACATTGCTATCAGATGGGAAAAGAAAATATTGATAAATGATAGCATGTCATATAGATTAAAAACACATAATACTGTTGTTTCTAAAGCATATGCTCTTCCAAAAGTTCATAAACCAGATTTAAAGTGGCGTTTGAATGTTTCTGCAGTGGGTTCTATAATTTAGCTAAATAGATTTCAAATTGTTTAAAACCAATTTCTGGAAAAACTCACACGTTTGTAAAGAATAGCTGAGACTTAAAGGAAAAGCTTAAAAATATTAAAGATCCTGATTCACATTCTCTATTTTCACTTGATGTGGTATCAATGTATGATAGTATTCTATTGGACCTTGCATTAGATTGTATTGAAGAAAAAATAAAAATAAATCATAACTTAACAAAAATTACCAAAAATGAATGTTTAATTGCTACTAGAACCGTTTTGAACAACACAGTTGTTCAATAATAAATTTTACAAACAGATTTCAGGTTGCCCAATGGGCTCTCCATTATCTCCTATTGTTTCAAACTTAGTAATGAAAAATTTTGAAAAAAGGGCTCATGATAATTTAAGTTTTACTCCTATTCTTTACAAACGGTATGTGGATGATATCCTAGCTATCGTTCTATCTGATAAAATAGATCAATTCATAAACACTTTCAACAATATGGAGGATTCGATCAAATTTACTATTGAAAAAGAAGCAAATAATTCTATTCCTTATCTTCATTTATTAATTATTAAAACTCCTGAGGATAACTTAATCACAAATTGGTATAAAAAGCCTTCTTGGTCAGAACGTTATCTAAATTATAATTTTCATCATTTATTTTGCCAAAAAGTTGGTTTAATTAAGGGTCTTATTGACAGATGTGTGAAATTGAGTGATATTAAATTCCGAAAAGAAAATTCAGATCAACTAAGAATCAACTTAAGAAACTCTAATACAAAATAATTACCCACTTCAATTAATAAATAATATCATCAAAGAAAGAATTCATGAAATATACAACAGTTCCTCTAGAAATAACAAATGGATTGAAACTTAAAAAAAAACCCTCTTTTGTCTCTTTACCTTATGTTGAAGGTCTTTCTGAACGTCTTAGGTGTTCTTTAAAAAAATACAATATCAATGTTTTGTTTCACAAACAACTATACACTCAATAGAATTCTTTTTTTTAAACAAAGATAAAGTTAGTAAAGAAAACTTATCTGATGTAGTATATCTTATAAAGTGTAAATGTTGCAATAAAGTTTATATTGGTGAGACTAAAAACTCGTATTAATGAAATAAACGGGTTTATGAATTATGCAATCAAAATACTGGTTTATCAAAACATGTATGGCAATTTAATCATTACTTTGATTTTGAATTCAAAAATATTAAAATTGTAGCTCGAGCAAACAATACGCATAACAGAAGAATCATTGAGTGAATTGAGTCCATTCTTATAAACAAATATAATAAAATCTCCATTAATTTAAAAACTGAAATGTTAAATATTAATAAAATTTTTCAAAGTATTTTGTAACAGTTTTGTCTATAAACATATAATGACTCAATCAATTTTTAATTTCGACTTAGTTTTTGGCGCGCGTTATTCATTAAGGATTTCATTTTAGTATCCGCCTTTCTTAATTACTCATGTAAAATTGGCTTTATCTCTAATGCATTCGTTAGTCTGTTTGTCCTTCCAAAACACAATACTTCGTTTAGATTTTGAAATGCAGTTAAATTTATAATATTGAAGCCTCCTTAAAATTTGAGGTTACAATTCAATGTTTATAATGTCTGTTCTTAACTAATTTCAATCTTGTTATTTATAAATAAGGACTATTTTCTTTTAAACTTCTTTGTAAAACAATTATTTTCGGTTTACTCCAAAAATAATGTTTCTTATGAAATAGCGACGAATTAAAATGTTTTTAGATTTCTCTATAATTCTAAATTTTGTACCAGTTTATAATTTTGAAATACTTTAATTTGACTTAGGTTATACTTAGTTTTGAAGAAGACCTGCAATGAAAAGTCGAAACGTACGTTGGTGTTAAAATTGACAAATAAAAATATGATTTATTGTCATCTGAATCCACTGATTTTTTATTGGACCGTATGACCAAATTAATTCATTTTTTGGGAGAATAACTTCGTTATTCACACAGTCGAGACCTTAAAACTAGATTCTTTTACAGACAGCTATGTGGTTGTAGGAATCAGAGTTGTTGATGTACCATATTTTATTATTTTTTGTGGTTGTGACAACCATATTTATGGAGTTGATTTAGAACCAATCTATTCCGATTATTCGTTCTTTCAAAAAGAAAAAGGTAATAATCCAAACCAATAACACATTTTTTTTAAACTTGCTAAGTTCATCAAATTTTAAAAATATATTTAAGTAAAATATATATCTTTTAGTAAATTGAGTTAATTATTAAAACCTCAATTAAAAGAAATATTAATTATTCATAGGCCACCCTGCAGATTGGAACCAATCTTTGCTTAGTCTCACTTTTAAAATTTCTTAAAGATTGAAACAAAATATATTAACTCATGAAAATTTTTGTGTACTGAAGAACACCCAAAAAGTTCACAATTAAAAAATAGACTTTGAGACTACCTGTTTTTTCGGCTCATTAGAGACAGATGTACAATAAATGTACACAACAGGAAGAAAAAAGAGCGAGAAAAAAAGAAGAGTCAATCGAAACCATTTTCACACTCTTTCATTTCTCCGTCTTTTTTATACTACTGGGGACCAAACATGTTTCGAAGTCAATTTAGACTTCCTCATCAGCGGTAATTTATAGGAAAAACAACAGGAATAAAATTGATAAATTGTTAGATTAGAAAAATATTGTTTTTACTTGAAAATAAAACAGATATGATTGATAGTAATTTTAGTTTTTTTGTACATATTTCATACATTCCTTGAAAATTGCAAATTTGACATAGGTGAATAATTCTAAATAAATCCCAAATTAAGATCATTTAATTTTTTGATTGGAAATTAATTCCCGCAATTTTCAAATTAAGACAAAACTAAAGCCATTACATCCAATTAATGATTCCATCTCAAATTCTGTTGTATCTAGCAAGATCTCTTTTTAAATTGATAGCTTTGTTACCTTCTCTCTTTAAATTTGTCAGTGTTGAAAAAACACAAGAACACAAACACTCTTGTTTAATGTTATTGTTTTTGACTCTTTTTTATATGATAGGAACAAGTTCACAAAGAACCTATGCTTTATAGTAATAAATTTTTTTTTGTCGAAATACAGAGACCGAAGCGAACTGTCTGATGTCGCGACATATATTAAACTCTAAACCCAGAGAAATTCTCATATTTTAACGAAAGCATTTTAGATACACTTGTACAAAATTTACGACGTACGACTTTAGAACTTGGGCGAAACTGTCGTTTTTTTTCGACAGTATCATTTAAACCCCAATCTCTTGTAAAAGACACATGTTAGAAAATTTTCAAAAGACTTCATGGAATTTATTCAGATTATTTTAGTCTTTAAAATCAAGATTTAAAGAATACATACTTGTGAGAAATTGATTTAGTTTTTATAAGTACCAATATGACATTATGATTATATTTACAAAATGTTCAATAAAATCAAGAATAGAGTAGATTTGAGGAAATCTAAAGTAGATACAGAAAAACACATAAGCATCTAAAAAATTTTAAAATTATAAGAATTATAAAATTTAGAAACATAAATGTTAGTCAAACTACAGTACACAATGGTACATGATAATATATGCACATATTGTTAATATGGTATCTTCCTCAGAATACCTTTTTTTGTATTCAACTCTGAATACTTAAAAGTACACGTGAAAAGTTTTTCAATTGTTATATTCCCAGGTATTTTAGTGTACCTTTTCACCCCACCACCCGGCCGACACTTGTGCTCCTTACATACAGATATACATAATGACCTCACATTATGTATTATCCTAAATTTGAACGGTGAGCGTTTCCGAGCACACCCACCGACCACTTATGTAAATAGCCCTTAATTTCTCAAAGGAACACTGCCCGAAGAACACACCGTGACCTCTAATCTTTTGAGCCAGGGCCGCAGCTTGAACCATTATAAACAGGAAAAGTTGCATAGAAAAATATTCAAAAAAATTTCTTAAAGATCGAAATGAAATCTACTTTCTTATGAAAATTTTGTGTGTACTGAAAAAGGAACACCTAAAAAGTTCACAAATCAAAATTAGACTTCGAAACTACACGCTTTTCTGGCTCATTAGAGACAAATGTACAATAAATGTACCACAAAAAGTAAAAAGAGGGAGAAAAAGTCAACCAAACCAACCTCTCACTCTTTCTATTCTCCGTATTTTTTATACTACTGGGGACCAACATGTTTCGAAACCAATTTAGACTTCATCATCAGGGGTAATTGATAAGAAAACAACAGGTACAGATAATAAAAACATTATTAGATTCGAAAACCATTATGAATAGCCATTATGTATGTCGATTTTTCAACCAGAAAGAAATTACCTTTTAACCAAAAAAATTTTTCTACCAGTAGAGAAGAATTTTCAACCAAACAGTTACGTTGAGAATCTAATAGTTAAATTTTCAACCCAAAAAGGCAAGTTTTCAACCGAAAAAATTTACTTTCAACCAAACAGTTGCATTAACAACCTAATAGTTAAATTTTTAACCAAGAATGATTTTTGACAAAAAGAGATGACTTTAACAAAATAGTTAAACTTTTAATAAAATAAGTAAATCTTAAAGGCCATGTAACGAGTGGGTCACGTGACCAGATTCCTACCTTATCGACACTTTTTATTTCCCAACTTACGTTCACACGAAGCGCCACATCGAGTCGAAATTTTTAGAAACTAAATAAGAAG
>JAUMHM010000072.1:15309980-15337062 GCA_032362435.1 Melikaiella ostensackeni
TTTCTTAAAAGGAATGGAATAATAAAATTTCCAAATAAAAGAATTTATTTCTAACGCAAAAAGGTGAATTTTTAACGAAAAATGTAATAGTTGATATTTTAATCGAAAAAGATTTGAATTTTGAATCAGAAACAGTTGAATTAAACCAGAAATGAATTTTCAACAAAAGAGTTAAATTTTCAGTCGAGAGTAAAAAAAATCAACCAGATTGTTAATCAACTAAGAAGACAAATTTTCAACAAAATACCTGAATTTTCAACCAATAAACTATGTAATATTATATTTACAATTTGAAAAATAATTTTCAACGAACAAGATGAATTCTCAACGAAAAATGTAATAGTTGATATTTCGACAAAAAAGTATTTGAATTTTAAATCAAAAACATTTGAATTCCACCAAAAAGACGAATTTTTGAAGAAAATATTAAAATTTTGAATCAAAAAGATGAATTTTCAAGCATAAAGATCAATTTTTTACTAAAAGAAGACGAACTTTTAACAAAAAAAGATAAATTTCTTTCAAAAAATAGAATAGTTTAATTTTCAAATTAAAAAATTTATTTTCAATGCAAAAAGATGAATTTTCAACGAAAAATGTAATAGTTGATATTTCAATAAAAGAAGAATTGAATTTTAAATAAAAAACAGTTGAATTCAACCAAAAAACAAATTTTCAACAAAAGAGATAAATTCTCAGTCAAGAGAGAAAAAAATCAACCAAATTGTTGAAATCAACCAAAAAGACGAATTTTCAACAAATTGAATAAATTCTTAACCAAATATGAATTTTTAACCAATAAACTATGGAATATTATATTTTCAATCAAGAAAATAATTTTCAACGAACAAGATGAATTTTCAACGAAAAATGTAATAATTGATATTTCAACGAAAAAAAGATTTTACTTTTAAATCAAAAACAGTTGAAATCAACCAAAAAACGAATTTTCAACAAAAAGGTTGAATTTTCTACCATAATAGTTACATTTTTAACCCAAAAAGATGAATTTTCCACAAAACTGTAAAATTTTCAACCGAATAGAAAGGTTTTCCACCAAAATTGTTGAACTTTGAAGAAAATAATAAAATTTGTAACCAAAAATGTTGAATTCTCAGCCAATGATAGTTGGGTTTGCAACCAAGATGAATTTTCAACTAAAATGATAAACCTTCAGCTGGAATAGTATCTTTTTCAGCTTAACAAAATAATTTTCAACCAAAAATATAAATATTCTACTCTGCAATTATTTTTTTCCTTTCTAAAAGTGTTTCTATAGATTTTAGGAAATTTTGAATTCCAGGGTGTGAGAAAATTTTCAATTTTCCTACATTGGGCTATAAATCTCTATGGCTTCGGAAATTAATTAATTTTTATGCATTTCTGCGGCTTTTTGGTCTTAGGAATTAAATGACTGGCTTTCTACACTTCATTCAGAGGAGTTCTAATAAGCAAATATCTGTTAAATAGAACTCATGATAAAGAATTTTACAAAACAAATTAGCGTTCCAAAAATTCACTGCGAGCCGGATTTGAAACGACAATTTATCTATTGATGTTATTTTTGGCCGGTAGATGTTAAATATTTATTCTATTTTTTCATACCTTAGTACATTAAATTTTATGCATAAATATTTGGAAATTAATTTTTTCTATCTAAAAGTGTTCCTTTTATTTACACATTTATTTTAATATGATTTAATTTGAAATTTAATTTGAAATTTGAAACGACAATTTATCTATTGATGTTATTTTTGGCCGGTAGATGTTGAATATTTATTCTATTTTTTCATACCTTAGTATATTAATTTTTATGCATAAATGTTTGGAAATTAATTTTTTCTATCTAAAAGTGTTCCTTTTATTTACACATTTATTTTAATTTGATTTAATTTAATTTTTTTAACTTAATTTATTTATTTACATATGTCTCTAATGAGCCGAAAAAACACGTAGTCTCAAAGACTATTTTTGAATTGTGAACTTATTAGGTGTTCTTCTTCAGCACACAAAAAATTTTTATAAGTAAATAGATTTTATTTCGTCCTTTAAGAAAGAAAAAATAGAATCTGTCAATTTTAAGAAGGAAACCCGAACCGAGGTTCTACAATTCTCCAAAACAACCACATAAATTTCTCCCAAAGAATTTTGATCCATTTATAAAAAATTTATCCCACCCCAAAACTTTCTTTCAATTTAATCCGGCGATATCCAAGCAAGAATGAAGGCTAAACTCCTGATTTTTTTTTCATATATAAAAATACATATCGCTTTTTTTGAACAAAACAACCATCTGCCATATTAACTCGATATGGGATAATCAAAGTTGGATTAGCCTCGAAAGAAGGGATCCTTTCCATTTAATCCGGAACTGCTAAGCATGAATGAAAGTTCAGCTTCCTCTGCTTTTCACTCTTTTAGTCTTTTCCTCTTTTTTTCTTATACTCTGTGATCCTCTTTCGGAAGATAGAAACTGAGGGACAACTACCAGTCCCAGAAGCTTGGTGCCTTTCTCGTCCACTTTCATTGATATTGACCCAACACAAAAAGCTTAGTCAGTTTTTGTTCAATATTTGAAAGCGGAAGATTTATTTACATTTTCCGTTTCTCAGTGTGCTTGTGGAATACAAAAGCTGCATACAAACGTGCCAAGGTTTTTCAATAGGTATGCGAGCATGTGCGCCATTGTAGACTTTATTTATTAATTTTTTATATTGTAATAATAATTGATCAAGATTAGAAAAGGAAACACAATAAACTCCGGGATATCAAACTGTTGCATATTGTTCTCATTTAAAATAATAAAAAGAATTTTAATAACAAATAAAAAAAAGTTGAGGGCAGGCAATGTGATTTTAAATTTTTAACCAAAAAATATAAAAATTCTACCAAGAGAGATCAATTTCCAGAATAAAAAGATGAATTTTCAAGAAAGAGTTGAATTTTCAACGAAGACAGATTTTTCAATCAATAAAAAAAATATCAACCAAATTATGTAATTTTCAAACAAGAAAAAAAGAATTTTCTAATTTCCAATTAAAGAATAGAGTTTTCAACAAAAAGAATTAACTTTAAAACATAAATAGTTGAATTTTCAAGCAAAAAGATAAATTTTCCACTAAAAAAGATACATTTTCAATCAAATATGGAAGACTTAAATTTTCAATTAAAAAAATGAATTTTCAACCAAAAAGGACGAGTTTTTAAATATATTAGTCAAATTTTCAACCAAGGAGATGAATCTTTAACCAAAAAACAAAGAATTCTCAGCGAAAAATGTAATAATTAATTTTCAAGCAAGAATTTTTTTTATTTTAAATGAAAAATAGTTAGATTCAAAAAAATAGGACAGATTTTCAAAAAATAGTTACACCCTCAACCAAAACGGATGAATTATTAATCAAAAAGAATTATTTTCGAAAAAAAAGAAGAATTTTTTACCAAATCAGACGAATTTTCAACTAACAAAAAACACGTTTTCAACAAAAAGTGTAACAGTTGAATTTTCAGTGAAAAAAATTAATTTTAAAATAAAACAAAAAAATTTTTAACAAAATAGTTATATGTTCAAGCAAAGAGATGTATTTAAATCCAGAATATTAATTTTCTACCGAAAAAGACGAATTCCCAACAAAATACGTGAATTTTTAACCAAAAAAGATGAATTCCTAATGAAAAAATATAATTGTAGACTTTTCAACCAAAAATAGAATAGTTAAATTGTTGCTTAAAAGAATTAATTTTCAACAAAAAAAAAACAAATTTTCAACGAAGTAGTTCATTTTTCAAATAAAGATATGAATTTTTAAATCAAATGAAAAATCTTTAACTAAAAAAATTAAATGTTCAGCAAACTAGTTAAACTTTCAACCAAAGAGATGAATTTTCAACTGAAAAAGAACAATTTTCAATTAAAAATATCAATTTTCAAGCAAAAAAAAACGAATTTTCAACTAAAAAAAATTAATTCTCAATGAAAAATGTAATAATGGATATTTTAACCATAAAAGATTGTAATTTTCATTAAGAAACAATTTAATTCAATGAAAAAAAGTCGAACTTTCAACAGAATAGTTGAATCCTCGATTAAAACAGATTAAAATTAAATTTTCAACCAAATAATACATTTTTTAACCAACAAAGATGAATTTTTAACCAAAATTATAATAATACACTTTTCAACTAAAAATAAGTAAAGAATTGACTTTCAATCAAAGTTAGTTGAATTTCCTCTTGGGTTCCATTAATTCAGTTCGCCTTTAAGTGGAGAAACGAGAAAAAGACGAATTTTCAACAAAATAGTTAAATTCTCAACCAACAAAGATTAATGTTTAACCAAGCAGTTGCATTTTCCACCAAAAAAAGACATTTCTACCAAAAGAAACAAATTTTAAAACGAAAAGGACAAATTTTCAACAAAAGAGTTGAATTTCCAACCAGGAAATATATTTCAGATCAGACAACAAACAAATTCTAACCAAATTATTGAAATTTTAAGCTAAAAAGGGCGATTTTTTTACAAAACAGCTGAAGTTTTAGCCAAAAAAGAGCGACTTTTTAGGATAGTTTAATTTTTAACAAAATAATTAAGTTTGCAACCCAAGAAGATGAGTTTTTCAACGAAAATGAGGAATTTTCAACTGGAATGGTTGAATTTTCAGTTTACACAATTAATTACAATCCAAAAAAAAAAACAAATATTCAACTGTGTAAATTAATTTTTTTTCTTTCTGAAAGTGTTTCTATACTCAATATATATATATATATAATTAAATTTTTATTGATATTATTACACATTTATTATATACATACATTTATATATTTTTCTAAAAATTGCTAACTTCAGAAACATTCTAATCTATTTTCGATTTACGATCCTTTTTTTGTTAATCCTGCCATATGTTTTTTATTTCTTTATTGGTTTAAGCCTATTTCACTAAATAAATTTGATATTAATAAATGATTTTAATAAAATTCCATTAAATTATATATTAAAAGCAAATTCGGTGAACTTGTTTGCGAAATGCACAATGTGGAAGTGACCAACTTTCATCTCGAGCTGTAATCAAAAATAATTAATTTGTTTCATTGAGTTAAACTAAACCAAAATTTAATTTTAAACTACATTTCTTCTATGAAAAATTCCATAGCTAAATACACAATGGGATAAATAACTGAAAAACTGAAAAAGGGAACAAAAAAAATCTGTATTTTTCAGTTTCTAAATAGGAAAGGGGAAAGAGTTAACTCGGTAATTCCCACTCTCTTCACTTTTCATTATAAAAAAATTGATATCCTAATATATCTTTTTTGTTTTTTAGTTTATTTTTCTTAGCATCAGGACCACCGAGAATCTTTACAAATGTTTTTTCCAAATTTTTTTTATGGGAAAGAGGACAGAGAAAACTCTGCATTTTTCAGTTTCTAAACGGAAAAGGGGACTAAGATAACACTGTATCTTCCAATTTCTAAATAGTAAAAGAGGACTGAGACAGAAGACAGACAAAACTCTGTATTTTTCAATTTCTTCACTTTTCATAATAAAAAAAAATTGATATCCTGACTGAGAAAGGGGGCAGAAAAAACTCTGTAGTTTTAAACTTCTTTACTTTCCACAATAAAAAAATGCCACAAGCTTCTAGTATCTCTATAAATTTCAATTCATAAAATAAATTTTAATTTCACTAAAGAGCCAGAATTTCTATAATCAGAAATTGTACATTTATTAATTTATCACTATTTAAAAAAAAATTAACTAAAAAGTAATATCTGACAGAGCTTTCTCTCTATTTTTCTGAGGAACTGGACTTCATGAACTTTCAAATGAACCACGAAACATCTCAAAAGCCCCTGAAAGAGAGTCAGAATTTCTATCATCAGAAATTGTAAATTTTTCAATTTATCACTATTTCGAAAAATAAAATAAAATAAAAGGTGATATCTGATAGAGCTTTCTCTCTATTTTTCCGATGAACTTGACTCCATAAAGCTTCAA
Organism: Melikaiella ostensackeni; assembly: GCA_032362435.1. Classification (NCBI taxonomy): domain Eukaryota; kingdom Metazoa; phylum Arthropoda; class Insecta; order Hymenoptera; family Cynipidae; genus Melikaiella; species Melikaiella ostensackeni. Next base: position 15,315,976 of record JAUMHM010000072.1, read on the forward strand.
ATAAACCAAGAAACGTCCCAAAAACTCATGAAAGAGATCCGGAATTTCTATAATAAGAAATTGTAATTTTTTAAATTTATCACTATTTTGAAGAAAAAAAAACTAAAAAGTGCCATCTCATAGAGTTTGCTCTCTATTTTCCGATAAACTGGACTCCATAAACTTTCAAATAAACCAAGAAACATCCCTTTAACCCCTAAAAGAGAGTCAGAAATTCTATAATTAGAAATTGTGAATTTTTGAATTTATCACTATTCTGACAAAAATAAACTGAAATGTCATATCTGATAAAGTTTTCTTTCCATTTTTCGGATAAACTGGACTGAATGAGCTTTTAGATGAACCAAGAAACATCTACAGAAAAAATTTGGGGAAAGAAACATTGCAGATAATCGATGAAACAGGGTAAGAGCAAGCTAGGTAACTTAGGCTGGGGTAAACTCACCATGGCAAACGTGCTGTCTCTAGCGGAGTCCGTCGGAGAAATCTTCGAATCCCACGGTGAGTTTACCCCAGCCTCAGTTACCTAGCTTGCTGTTACCCCGTATCCCGGATTACCTGAAACGTTTCTTACCCCCAGTTTATTTGTCTCTATAACCCTTACAGGAGAGCCAGAATTGATTTAATCAGCAATTGCAAAAATTTTTAATTTATCACTATTTAAAAGAAAAAAGTAACTAAAAAGTAATATCTGATAGAGCTTTTTATCTATTTTTCTGATAAACTTGACTCCATAAACTTCCAAATAAATCAAAAAATATCTCAGAAAACCATGAAAGAGATCCAGAATTTCTATAATCAGAAATTTTAATTTTTTAAATTTATTACTATTCTGAAAAAAGTAAACTAAAAAATGATATCTGATAGAGCTTTCTCTCTATTTTGACAGGTAGGACTCCACAAACTTTCAAATAAACCAAGAAACATCCCAATAACCCATGGAAGAGATCCGGAATTTCTATAATCGGAAATTGTAATTTTTTTAACTCCTCACTATTTTGAAAAAAAAAACTAAAAAGTGATATCTCATAATCTTTCTCTCTATTTTTCTGATAAACTTGACTCCATAAACTTTCAAATAAACAAAGAAATATCTCAAAAAACCATGAAAGAGATCCAGAATTTCTATAATCAGAAATTGTAATTTTTTAGTTTATCACTACTCGGAAAAAAGTAAACTTAAAAATGATATCTGATACTGCTTCCTCTCTATTTTTCTGATAGACTGGATTCCATAAACCTTTTAAAAACCAAGAAACATCTCAAAAGCCCTTGAAAGAGATTCGGAATTTCCATAATCAGAAATTGTAATTTTTTTAACTCATCACTATTTTGAAAAAAAAACTAAGAAGTGATAACTGCTAGAGCTTGCTCTCTATGCTTTCGATAAACTTGACTCCATAAAAATTCAAATAAGGCAAGAAATATCTCAAAAACTCATGAAAGAGATCCAGAATTGATATAATCAGAAATTGTAATTTTTTTAATTTATCACTATTTGAAAAAAATAAAATAAAAAGTAATATCTGACAGAGCTTTCTCTCGATTTTTCTGATAAACTTGACTCCATGAACTTTCAAATAAACCAAGAAACATCCCAAAAACCCATGAAAGAGATCCGGAATTTCTAAAAACAGAATTTGTAATTTTTTTAATTTATCACTATTTCGAAAAATAAAATAAAAAGTGATATCTGATAGAGCTTTCTCTCTAATTTTCCGATAAACTTGACTCCATAAACTTTCAAATAAACCAAGAAACATCCCAAAAACCCATGAAAGAAACCCGGAAATTCTATAATCAGAAATTGTAATTTTTTTAACCCATCACTATTTTGAAAGAAAAACTAGAAAGTGACATCTCATAGAGCTTGCTCTCTATTTTCCGATAAACTGGACTGAATAAGTTCTTGGATGAACCAAGAAACATCTACAGAAAAAATTATAGGTAAGAAACATTGCAGGTAATCGGTGAAACGGGGTTACAGCAAGCTGGGCAACTGAGGCTGGGGTTTCTTACCTCCAGTTTTTTCTGTATCCTTATAACCCTTACAGAAGAGCCACAATATCTATCACAAAAACACCCTTTCGAAATTCTGTATTGTATACATACAGGAAACATTTTGAGTTTTTTATCAAATTTTGTAGAGTATAATGCCATTCAATATAGTATGAGTGATTTTTCCGTGTAGCGCAGAACTTAAGCATCAACACACAGTAAACCCCAGGAGCAAATTCTATCTTCGAATTGGATAAAAACGCTGTAGCACATTTATCCACTCAAAGATAACATTTATGTGACGAAAGATAAAATTTATCTGACGAAAATATTTATGTCACATGCATGACATTTGTCAAGTGACCTTTAAACTGACCTAATACTTTTTTTTCAATTTTTGTATTATTTGTAAATTCATTGACACTAAATTAATATCCTCACTTAATTTTTATTTCAATAGAAAAATTGACTAGGAATCAACGAACAGCATTACAAAACTTACTTCAAACAAAATTGCAAATAAAGTTAAAATTCATTTATGTATCCAAATTATTGAGCGTGTTTATCCAATTTGGATATAGAATTTATTCCTGGGGTTTACTGTGCATTTTTGAAAATTTGTTTTCATAATATAAGATAAAATAAAACGTACATATGATGTTAAATGGTCAAAAATTTCATTTCCGTAACGGGACGAAAAAATATAGAAGAATTTTAAAATTTATGGAAATTCTTAGAAATTTATCAAAAACTTTAATGCAATAATGTCATAAATAGTTTTCAATAACAGTTTTCATTTATATCAATTCAGATAAAAAAATAGGAATCACTTGCGAGTATTATTAAGCTAAGATAATTTATGCTCTGCATTGTTTACATGTAAATAGTTTAATTTATAGATAAAATACTTTTAAAAGCGTTTTTGTCTATAAACAATAGGATACATTATTTTAAAAGGTCTTAATTACTATAAAATTGGACAAAAACAAAGAGCGCAGAAAGAGACCATGACATATGGGGCCAGACCATGATGTTCGACCAGTCCGTGACGCAAAAATAATATAAATTTTATACAAGATTAAAGGATAATTTTTCAAATTCTTTATGTTTTCTACATTAGTTTTCACTAGCATAAGATGATCAAAATTTTTTTAACAATTTGGTAAATTATTAACGAATTTATTGTAAGTAATGACCACAGAGTAAATCCCAGATATATTTTTTATCTGGAGTTGGATGAAAACGTTGTAAACAGTTGACAACTACAATTATCCGCTGTCAGATAATTTTTATCAAGAGGCGGATTCACAACCATATTTAAAATTTTATTTTAAGTTGTCAGTTGTTTGCAACATTTTTATCCAACTCCAGATAAAAAATATCTCTGAGATTTACTGTGAAGATGTTGATTTCCTGGTAGTATGAAAAAGGCGGAAAAAGAATAAGGAAGGAGTGAAATTGTTGTACATTGATTGTAAACTTTCTCTAATGAGCTGGAAAGGAGGTAGTTGAAAGTCTATTTTTTATTCGTGAACCTTTTTGTGTTCTATTTTTGGTGCATGGAACTGTTAATAATAAAGTAGATTTTATTTCAATCTTAATACAAAAAGTAGACATATTGGATGGTTCAGACTCAATGGTTGACGCTAGAGCAACGAAAGGTAGGGCAGTCTGACACTCTTTGTAAGATCGCGTTTAGACTCTGTGGTAGACTCGAGCAACGAAAGGTTGATCAGTCAGGTACTCAATGAAAGATCGCTTTCTAACGAAAGTAAGAAAATCAAACAGGGATTCATGCATACATTGTGGAATCTCGGTAGGCGTTTTATTACAACAGCTCGATACAGATGATTTAATATAAGGATAAATTTGCAAAAATGATTGTTTTAGATATTATCACTGCACTTAAATTATGTTTAGAAATACACATTTGCACGCACGGTAACTTACACACATAATCGCACGCAATTACACACATAATCTTTATAAAAAATATTTCTCCATTTTTATCCGTGTATAGTATTACGGAATTTTCCTCAAGACTAACCGGTCAAAGTATAGCCCTGGACGAGCTGGAAATGGGTTAGTCTTACAGAAAAATCCGTAATAGCAGACAGTTCATTAAGGAAAATTAGAAATTCTATGTACAGCATTCAAATATCTTGTATAGGAAATTTAGTCCTGCCACTGAAATTTCAAAATTACCGATGATCTGAACGTTAATTTTAACACAGTTGTGTGATGTCAGATGATTCTTCTTCCTCTCAAACTTTTTTTAAAATGTTTATGACAAATTTTATAGCTTATTTCCTCCTTCGTGATTCTTTAAACATTCTCAGATGCATGCAGTGAGGACGGAATATTTATTGGCTATTTTTAAGCGAACGGTCATCAGGTCTTGTATACTCGATGTATTAGCGGACATTTCTTCCGCGAAAATGTCCGTAAATCAGTAGACTCTAGTCGCGCGCTACGTTCATATTTTGCACTTCTGCGATTTACCGTAAAAGGTCAGAGTCATTACTTATATTGTTATTATCCCATTACTCTAAAAATTAAGATTATTCATATTCAAATTTATTTGCGCAGATTTTTTTTAGAATTCACAAATTATTCCTAAAGAAAATCAAGTTATGTATTCAGATGTTCTATTTCGAAAGATTTACAACCAGCTACTTGTGACTCATCTTTTTCAAATTGTCTGCTAAGTCGCAAACTACTTAAGCTTCGTGAGAAATTCTAAAGCTGTTTGCATAATACTCAAATAGGAAAATATTTACACCGTTACATAATTCCAACCAAGCTGCAGAAGATGTATGCACATCTCTCTACATATCATGTCCTTTTACTTATGAAGAATATTCTTTATTATGGACTGTAAACAAAAATCCTAACAATTACTACAAACATAAATAAGTTATGGACAAAGGAAAAGTTTGTCAGGAAGAAAAGTGAAGAGTCAGAAAGTAATGGAAAAATAAATAAAACGTGGACGAGTTGTTAGAAAATTGCATCCAGACAGAAACGGACTAGCCCGGCAAAAGTTATGCAGACCGGCCCTAAACGCGGTTCTACGCAATTTTTTTTGAAAGAGTTGAAAAGATTTCAAAATATTTGAAAGATTTCCACGGATTTAAAGGGATTTCAACAGATTTCAAGGGATTTAAATGTATTGCAAAGAATTTTAACAGCTTTCAAGTGTTTGAAGGAATGTTCACAGCTTTTAAACATGTAAAAAAATTGAAAGCAGTTTGAGGAATTCCACAAGAACTAATTAAGGGATTCAATATTATTTCAAAGATTTCAAGGGATTTTAAGAGATTTAAAAAAATGTTGCGAGATTACAAAGGATATCCTAAAATTTATAAAAATTTTGAAGGATTTCAAAGGACTTGAAAGGTTTGTAGGGTAATTTGAGAGATTTTAAAATATTTCAGGGGATTTCACAGGATTTCAAAAACTCGATTCGGTTTTAAAGAATTTCCTTGAATTTCGAAAGATTTGGAAAGACTTATAAAATTTCTGGATATTTGAACAGCTTCAAGGGGTTTTAGAGGATTTCCTGAACTTTCTAATATTTTAAGGGATTTTCAAGCAATTTCAACGGATTTCAAGGGATTTAATAAGATTTCAGAGGATTTCACTAATTTCAAGGGATTTCAAGGAACATCAGATTTCATCAACAGATTTTTAAGTATTTCAGGGGATTTCACAGGATTTACAAAAATTCCATGCGCTTTTAAAGAATTTCCTTCAATTTCGTAAGGATTGATAAGATTTTATGTTATTTTAAAAGATTTCAAGAGATTTCAGAGGATTTCCTAGATTTTATAAATTCTAATATTCTAAAAAAATTTTAAGCAATTTCAACAGATTTCAAGGGATTTTATCAGATTTTCGAGGATTTCAATCATTTTAAGAGATTTCAAGGAATATTATCAGATTTCATCAAGGGATCCAATGAATTTTCAAATTATTTACAAAATTTCAAGGCATTACCAAGGATTTGAGTGATTTTAAAGCATTTAGCAAATTTTTGTGCGTTTTTTAAAAATTTCCCAGAATTTCGGATTTAGATTGTGTGGAATTTCGCGGGGTTTGCAAGGGATTATATGGGACTTCTAAAGATTTCAAAGAATTTATTCCCAAAAATTGAGGGACTTCAAAGGGTTACAAAGATTAGAGATTTTTAAATATTTCAAAGTATTTTCAAAGATTTTTACGAATGACAAAGATTTTAGGATATTTTAAAAGATTAGAAAGAATTTTCAATAGATTTCAAGAATTTGAAGGGATTTCAAAGAATTGCAAAGATTTTAAGGAATTTTCAAAAGCTTTACAAAATTTCAAGGTGTTTTGAAGGATTTCAAAGGATTTCAAAGAATTTGAAATATTTGAGGGCATATTAAAAGAATCCAAGGAGTCTTCAAATTATTCATCTAATTTTAAGGAATTCCCAAGCACTTTAATGATTTTTTAGGAATTTTAAGGGATTTTATCAGATTGCCGAGGATTTCAATGACTTTGAGGGAATTTAAAATTTCTCAAGGTATTTTAATAAATTTTCCAGCGTTGCAGGAAATATCATCAGACTTTATGGAATTTCGCGTGGTTTTCAGGAAATTTTCTGGGATTTCAAATAATTTATTCCCAATATTTGGAGGATTTCAAAGAGTTTCAAATATCAGAATAGATTTCTGAATATTTCAAGTCTATTTCCAAAGACTTTAAAGAATTTGAAAGATCTTAGGGTAATTTAAAAGATTCCAAGAAATTTTAATAGATTTCAAGAATTTGAAGGGATTTTAAGATATTTCAAATTTTTTTTAAAGATTCAAAGGAATTTTTAAATGCTTTAAAAATTGTTAAGGCAATTCAAAATATTTCAAAAGATTTTTTCAAGGGTTTTAAAAAATTGTATGTGGTTTTAAAGAATTTCCTAGAATTTTGGAAGATTTGGAAGGATTTTGTAGGACCTATAAGCACAGAAGAAAGCAGGGCCCAGTTTTGGTTAGATATTGACCCTGAATTGTGAGGCAGCCTTTTTTAATCAAAAAAACTCAAATTGAGTTGTTAAACAACGGGGCATTTTGAAGTTGCCCCGGCAACAACTTAAGTTAGACCTGAAAAAAATAAGACAAAGAAAAAGTAAGCCTAGCTTTTTTGTGAGGTTTTAGGGTATTTGAAAAATTCCAAGAAATTTTTACGGAATTTTAACAGATTTCATAAGATTTCCGAGGATTTCATTGAACTTAAGGGATTTTCAAACATCTCGAGATAATCCAATCAATTTTTCAGGATTTCAGGAAATAGCACCAGATTTCGTGGAATTTCACACGTTTTGCAAGGAATTTTATGGGATTTCAATGTATTGTCAAGATCTGAAGTGATTTTATAATATTCCAAGGGGTATCATGAAATTTCACAAGATTTGAGGGATTTGAATAAGATTTCCAAGATTTTGAGAGTTTTTAACTGCACATTTTTTTTATATTTTAAGGGCCGTTGCAAGCGGCCCTCCCTCAATGTCTTCCGGCCTATCGGTGTTGCACCGATTCAGTCCCAAGCCAAGTCCGCCCCTGAATCCAGAAACAATCAATCATTCGTTGACGGAGGAACAGCGAAAAAAGTAATTAACGCACACATTTTAATTTACGTTGCTACCGAAACTCCCAGCAAAGAGGAAGAGAATAAATGTAAAAAAAGGGCTATAAATTATAAAACCGATGGTGAATTTTTGACTTTTAGATAACTCAACTTTGAATTTAAGTCATCTGGACTTCAGTCGTTCCTGGAATTTCTGCCGACTCGCATTCGTTGATGAGGAGGTCCAAGGAGCCGAGAGAGAAGTGCTGTGAGTTCAGCGGAGTTCAGCAAGTCCGTAGCCACAAAGCGGGCAGTTCGAACACTTGCGTGCATATTTCGCATGTATTTTTAAATACACGCGAAAAATTATCTTTTAATTAATTAGTCTTCATTATTAAAAAAGGTCCATGCTCAATGACAACAAAAATCTTCATTTGTACAAAATACAATTAATTAATATTATGTATTCCTACTGGAAATGCTTCACACGGCCCTGGCTATTTACGTCGAAGAAATTCTTGGAAGAGCCTCACGGTCATCACGGACCATACCCGAAACCCAACATAAGTCCACAGTTGAGTGTATTCCGAAACTTCAAACTTGAGTATCATTTGTATGTATATTTAATGTGTATGCTTGGATGTTACAACGTCGAGGTAAATTGATTTACAACGTTCCTACATAATGGTTGTACACGTCGAGTGGCGTGTAAACGAAATCAGTTGATCGAACGCTCAGGCAGATAATGAGTGTGCCGGGAGCCATTCATTCCTTGTACGTAAAGTCAATGAGCCGCTTGCCAGACGAACAAGTCGCCAGTCTGACTGACCGACTGACACCTGTCGCTCTTATTATCTAGATTATACAGGAGCTTTCACACTTGGAAATCCTGAAATTCTATGTTTTTGATGTGTGCGAGGTTCGTCTGATGAGTAAGGTAAATTTCCCGCTAGATGGCGCCAAAATGAACTTTGTAGCATACGGCCAAGAAACAGCGTTCTTCAAACCGACCTCTACCAAGCTTCAGCCAAAATCGACGCTTAGTTAGCGTTTGGCATACGTCTGAAGTGACTGTGGACGAAACCTCTATCCACCATTACACACACGAGACAAAGCAGCAGTCAAAGCAGTGGGTACCCATCATTACTGGACTGTTCGAAGGCCGACCTACAAAAAAATACGGCCACAATTGGCGCACAAAAAAGTGATGTTTCATCATGACAACGCACTGGCTCACACCTCCGCAATCACAATGGCAAAAATACACAAACTGGCCTTTTAATTGATTCCTCATCAACTATACTCTTCAGACTTGGTTCCGTGCGACTTCTTGCTGTTCCCCAACTTGAAGACCTTGCTCGATGGGAAGAGCTTCTCGTCCAATGAATAAGTAATCGATGACGTAAATGCGTATTTTACAGATGTCGAGAAATCTTACTTCACTAAAGGGATGAAAAAATGTGGATTTCGCTGGACTAAATGCGTAGCCCTCGAAAGAGACGATGTTAAGAACTAAGGCAAACTTTTTACACTCATCTCGCGTAACTGTGCCGGCCTCGGGTCTGGTGTGTACAGTAACGGGGGCTATTAAAATCTAGTTTTAACCGGATTTAGAGCGACGAGCGAGTAAGCACTCAGGACCGCATATATGTAGTCTCTGAACCCGGCACACGTACAAATGTATATGCGCAGAGATTATATAAATAACTTCTGAAGCGGCGCTGACTGTTAGACCGAGAAGCCGGCACAAAAACGGGCGGCACAGTTACGAGAGATGAGTTTACTTGCTAGACGTACGCTTGAGCTGCGAAAATGGGGACACTGTGTGCGATGAGAGGGAGAGAGGCTGAACGCTTGCTTCTCTTCACTTCTCTCTCCCTCTTATCGCTCCAACTCAGCTACGCTTCTCCCGATGTATATTCATTCATCTCCCTCAAATCCCTCCAGCTGCGCGTCGTGCATCATGATGAAATAAGATTTGAAATATTTGCGAAATCTTTTCAAGTCGCAAAAGAATTCTTGAAATCTTTGTGAAATATTTGAAATCTTTGAAATCTTTCTGAGATCCTTGATATTTTTGTGAATTCTTTGCCTTATGTCAAATTTTAGTTTTAGTTAACGTTTGTTGAAATCTTTGAAGTATTTTTCAATCTTTTGAAATCTTTGTGAAATCTTTCAAATCTTTGTAAAATTTTTGTAAATTAATTAAAATCTTTCTGAAATCTTTGCCATTTTTGTGAATTATTTGATTTATGTAAGATTTTAGATTAAGTTAACGTTTGTTTGAAATCTTTGAAGTATTTTGCAATCTTTTAAAATCTTCGTAAAATATTTGAAATCTTGAAAATCTTTTAAATCTTTCTGAAATCTTTGACATTTTTGTGAATTCTTTGATTTATGTAAGATTTTAGTTTAAGTTAACGTTTGCTTGAAATCTTTAAAGTATTTTGCAGCTGGGGCATGTCTAGCCTTATATCTATTCTCGAATCAGAAAAAGGGCGTCCAAGTTTAAATTGAGAATAATAGGAAAATTTCTACAGAATTCAAAAAGTATAGTTCCAATGATAAAGAATATCTCTGGACTTTCAGAGTTTTGCTATCACATTCGTGAGAAAGGGAAACGATTCTATTACAGATTAGGAAGCAATCAGCTCAGATATGTTTTGTACAGAGCACGTTCAAAGCAGCTATAAGCTTTTATTCTTCTTTTACAAGATCGAGATTCTTCTCAAGAAGTTTAAACATCTCAAAAAATAATGAAAATTGACTTACTATCAAATGTAAGACTGAAAAGTTTGAAAAATCTTTATAATACGTTTTTTATTACTGATCTTTAATATTCATAGGATTTTTATTGAGAGGAACTTGTAAGTTGATTTAGAACCAATCTTTTCAGATTATTTATTTTTCAATATAGAAAAAGGTAATAATCCAAACAGTAAGACATTTCTCAAAATTGCTAACTGTGTCAAGATTTTTTATTTGTTAAAAAAAGTATAAAAGTAGATATCTTTGATAAATTGAGTTAATCATTAATACCTTAATTTAAAGAGATCTTAATGGTATTCATAGACAACCCTGCAGACTGGAACAAATCTTTGCTTAATGTCTCTCTTTTAAAATTTCATAAAGATCGAAATGAAATATACTTTCTTATGAAAATTTTTGTGTACTAAAAAAGAACACTCTAAAAGTTCATAAATCAAAAATAGACTTCGAAATTACCCACTTTTTCGGCTCATTAGAGACAAATGTGCAGTAAATGTACAACAAAAAGAAAAAAGAAGGAGAAAAAGAGATAGTCAGCCAAGCTAATCTCTCACTCTTTCTTTTCTCCATCTTTTTTATACTACTGGGGACCAACATGTTTCAAAGCCAATTTGGACTTCCTTATCGTTCTTTAATAATATCTTGCAACACATAAAATGATATTTATTATACCTTAAATATTATTGTGGGTTTGCGGTTGTAACTTGAAATTTTCTAAAGATGTCTCGTGTGAATTTTTTTTAGTTTTAAATTCTTTGGGTGTTTTACGCAAAGACACTAGCGACTTTCTTTGTTAAATATTCTAGGGATCGTTTTTTGTGATTTTTTAATATGCTACTGGGATGTGTCGATAGTTTTCAGTCTTCCGAAGTTATCTAGTTGTATTTCTTTAAACACCCTCTAAGCAGAAAAATCGTTTCCTACCCACCAAGATTTTTTGGTAGTGGCAGTTATTTGATAACTTTCATGAATTTTTTATATTTTTTAATTCCTCGGGGATATTATGCGAAACACCCTTTGAGAACATTGTCATTTTCTACCCCCGAATTTTTTTTTTCAATTGCAGTTATTTTGAAACTTTACTTTACTAATATTACTGTTTCATCAATTAATCAAAATTTGGGCGTTATTAATTTATAACTTCTGAGGGACGTGGCGTCGAAATTTGAAGGTTGTAAAAATGTTGATGTGAATTGCATTCACCAAGACGTCGTATCAAAAGTATACAAGACGGAGCCCAAAAAAATGTGAGTTTTTAATTTTTGCGGACGCTACCTCTTTAAATTTCTTCTCTTTCGTAAAAAATGCTGCCATAATTTTCATTTTATCCACAAAAATTGTTTAGAGCTTCTGCTAGACGCTTCATGTCTAAAAATGAATTTTCTCAGTTTTCGATCTAAAAAAAAAATAATACAAATTCAAGGCTAAAAAATTCTATCACCTATAGAAAATATTTTTTATTTATTGAGGAATAAGCTCTAAATTTTATGTAACGAAACAAATTTCTCGAATGTATTATTGGCCTTAGAATATGAAAATTTGTAATTTTATTTATATTAATCGTCTGAAATGGCTCCTAAACATTTTTTCCCCTAAAATGATATCCATAGGATTTCTTCTACAATATAAAGAGAATATTCTCCATAAGTTTCAATAAGTTTTGCTTACCGATTTAATTAAATTTATAATTGCTGAAAATAATGCTTTTGATACCAAAAAGAAAATTAATAGTAATGAAATTTAAAATGTTCGTATTCTGAGCGCGATAATGTCTTTAAAATTTGTGTTTGTTTTGTAAAATTAAGAGCTTATTCTTCAATAAACAAAAAATATTTTCTAGGGGTGAAAAAATTTTTCACCCTTAAATTTGTATTTTTCTTAAATCGAAAAATAAAAAAATACACTTTTAGACTGTGGTAAAGTTATGTACATTACATGTAAAAATGATAATAGAATTATAGTAATACAAGCAGAAGAAATCAATTTTTATGATTTAAAAAAAGTCTATTATTATTTTAACATGTAATGTGTACATAATTTCACCGTTCTACATAAGGCACACCTCCTATTCTTATTTATATCGAGCCTTATTTTCAGCAGTGAAAAATGTTACAAAAACGGTGAGCAAAACTTGTCGAAACTTATAAAAACAGAGAATTGAAGATAAATTCATAAGAATTCAAAGTAAATTCAAAACAATTCAAGCTGAATTTAGAAGAAGTCAAATTCATTTGGAGAAAATCCAAAAAATTTCATCGATTTTGGTAAAGTGGGAGTGAATTTAGAAGAATTCAAGAGAATTCAGAAGACTTGGATGAATTTCATAAGAATTTGAGTCAATTAAAAAAAGTTTCAAAGGATCCCATTGAACTGAGTAAAATGGGATTGAAGAGAATTTAGGGAGAATTAAACAGAATTGAAATAAAGTGAGAAAAATATTTTTTTAAACAATGAATTAAATAAAATTCAAGTGAATTCAGCGGAATTTAAGGGAGATGAGAAGAATTCGATGAAATTCATAAGAATGTAAGGTGAACCTTAAAAAATTCAAGTGAATTGTAAGCAATTAAAAAATATGAACTAAATTCATTAAGTTTAGAGTGAATGTAGAAAAATTGAAGGAAATTTGAAAGAATTTGATGAAATCTTTAAGAATTGAAGGTGAGTTTGAAAGATTTCAGGTTGAACTAAAGAAAGAAATTTAAAAACCCAATTGAATTGGATTGAATTGAGTGCATTTAGAAGAATTCAAGTGAAACCAAAAGAATTGAGGGAAATTTAAAAAATTGAAGAAAATTCCAAAGAATTCAAAACAATTTAAAGGAATTCAGGGTGAATTCTAAATGAACTGAGATGGATTGCAAAAAATTCAAACAGTCGAAAATATTCCATTGATTTCAGTGAAACTGCAGTGAATCCAGAAGAATTTAAAGGATTTCAAGAGAATTCGATGAATTTTATACGAATCCAAGATGTATTTAAAAGAGTTCAGAGTGAATTGAAAAAACTCAAGTGAATGTAACAAAAAGTTTCAAATTCCAAAATATTCAATATTCACCCCTTGACTTTGGAAGGTGATAGCACCTACCAAAATAAAGATAAAAATACTTTTAGAAGCCCGTTGGAAAGCTCATTGAATTCTGCGTTAAATTAGCCTTAGTTGATGTGATTTGGCCCTGTGGGTATTAAATTATCTATTAATTAGCACCTGACAAAATTGAAGCCGAAGTACAAAATTCCTTAAAAATCGGAATTTTATTTTTGTCTTTCTCACGTGATAATTCAATATCCACAAGGCTAAATCTCATCAACTAGGACTCACTTAACGCAGAATTTAATAAGATTTCCAACGGATTTAAAAAAATATTTTTACCTGTATTCTGGAAGGTGCTATCATCTTTCGAAGTCAAGGCTAATTTTCATTTGATTACACTACAGTAATATTTTTCTATAATAAATCTTCAACCTGAATTAATTCCTATATATTTCCTAAATAATTCCAATTCCTTTATGATAACTGAACCAAGCAGCAACAAAAAATTAGTTAACTTGTTCTCTTCAGATGAAATTTATTCAATTGATTCTAGATTAATCCACTTTTGTTTTTATAAATAGGGAAGGCAACATATGTTTCAATTAAATCCCTATTAACTCAAGATTGGTTTCCCGGAACAATTATCGATCTCATTTATTCCCGAAGAATAAAAAGCTTCCCTTAAAGCCACCTGAAGCCAATTCTTGTACGACCGCTTGTTTTTTTTTTTTTTTTTTTTTTTTTTTTCAGAGATTGGATCAACCCTTGAATCTCGGGAAGAAATCGACGCTACACGAAAGACTCGTAATCCTGAATCCTATCTACACTTACGGACACTCACACGCTTGTAAACAGTGACACGAAAGGAACATAACATTCTCGTTTAGTAATGCTTTGTCATCCGAAGGTTCTCATCATTTTAATCCACAATTTTTACCCTCAAATTTTATTCTTCAATCCTTTCTAACAAATAATAGGAACAATAATTTTCTGTTGAATTATCTTATTATATACTAGCAAAAATAGCGCGCTACGCGCGCTTATTTCCGTTTTATGCAATCTCGTGCAATCCAATGCAATCTTTTACAATCCCTTGTAATCCCTCCTTACGAAAAATTATTATAGGAAATTCAGTATACATCTGTATCGATTTTCCTATAATTTTTCCGCGACTCTAGAAAAATTATTATAAAAAATTATTATAAGAGAATCAGTATAGAAATAAATAATGTTACAATATTGAAAGAATTGATGCAGAAAATAGAGAAACTATAAACGAATGATTTATTTATTTACTTGAAGTAGGATTTCAAATTATTTCAAGGCATTTAAGAGGGTTCCACGGATTTCAAGGAATTTTAAAGAATTTCAAAAGAATTAAAAGATTTCAAATACATCTATGGATTTTGAAGACTTTCAAGAAAATTCAAAGAATTTCCACGGATTTTAAGTGATTTCATTAGATTTCATAAAAATTTCCCGAGATTTTAAATGAATTCAAAGATTTCCAATCCTATCAGAGAATTTTAAGGGATTACAAAGGATTTCAACGTATTTTGTGGGACTTCCACGCATTGAAAGGCGTTTTAAAGGATTTTATGGGATTTCCAAACCTATCAGGGAATTTCAAGGCATTACAGAGGATTTTAACGCATTTCGAGGGACGTCCACAGATTGAAAAGCTTTTTGAAGGATTTTATGCGATTTCCAAACATTTCAACTAATTTCAAAGGATTTCATCGATTTTCAAGAGATTTGAAAATACTTCTACGGATTTCGTAAGATTTCGAATCATATCGAGGGATTTCAGAGGTTTTCAAATATTTCACCACATTTTTGGAGATTTTAAGGGAATACAAAGAATTTCAAGGGTTTTCAAAAAATTTTGTAGGATTTCGAAAGATTTCGAGGGGTTCCTAGAGAACTTTGGAAAATAAATGAAACTAAATTGATTTTCAAAGGATACTTAGCGATTCTGAAAATTCCAAGAGATTTTGAGGTATTTCAAGGAATTTCATAAGATTTGGAGGATTTGATTGAATTTTCAAGGATTTCAAAGATTTTAAGGGATTTCAAAGATTTCTAGCGATTTGAACGATTTTTCTTAGAGAAATTTAATGAACAAGTTTAGTTTAATTCATATTCAAGGGATTTTGAATGATTTTTGGTTATTTTAATGGATTTTTACGATTTCCAAAGACTTGAAGGGGTTTTAAGAAATTTTAATGAATTTCTAGAGATCTTTCGGGAATAAATTAAATTTCATTTCAAGGGACTTCATCAATTTGTAGAGATATATAGGCAATTTTAAAAAATATGAAGGATTTCAAAGATTTGAACTATTTTAAGTGATTCCAGAGAATTTCAAGACTTAGAAAAATTTCAAGAGAATCCATAGAATTTTGTAGGGTTATCAAAAATATCAAGGGATTTCTAGAAAACTAAATTTTACAGAATGAAATTTCAAGTGATTCCTAGCGATTTCAAAGCAAAGATTTCAAGGGATTTTAAGGAATTTCACAATATTTGAGGGATTTCATTGAATCTCCAAGAATTTCAAGATATTTAAAAAATTTTAAGGGATTTCCAAGAATTTTGTAGGATTTACAAAGATTTAGAGGGATTTTTAGAGAACTTAATTCTAGAGAATAAAATTTTAAGGAATTCCTAGCGATTCCAAAGGTTTCAAAAGATTTTAAGGTACTTTAAGAAATTTCTCAAGATTTAAAGGTTATTATTGAATCTTCAAGGATTTCAGGGGATTTCAAAGATTTCTAGAGATTTCAACGGTTTTTAGAGAACTTTAATTAATAAGTTTAATATAATTTACACTCAAGGGATTTCGAGTGATTTATACTTATTTTAATGGATTTTTACGATTTCCAAAGATTTCAAGGGATATGAAGGAATTGAACATATCTAAAAGGATTTTATAGATTTTAAGTTATTTTCAAAGATTCTAAATAATTTCAAGAAATATAAAAAATTTCAAAGTTTGTATGTCGAAGAATTCTATAGAATTTTCAAAGATTTCAAGGAATTTAAAAGAATTTCCCAAGGTTCAAGGGGATTTTAGGACTACCAAGTATTTTAAAGATTTTAGGGGATTTAAAAAATTTCAAGGTATTTCTAGAGAACTTTGGGAAATACATTTTATTTATTTTATTTTCAAGAGATTTTAAATGATTTCTACACATTTCTAACTATTGCAAAGATTTCAAAGGAATACAAAAAGGGTTCAAAGATATCGAAGGATTATTATGGATTTCAACAGGTTTCCAGAACTTTAATGGATGAAAAAATATTTTCAAAGGTATCAAGAGATTTCAAGAGACTCCAAAGGATTTTCATGGATTCCAATGGAATTCAAGCGATTTTGAAAGTATTACGGGAATTCACAGATTCCTGCTGTGTAAAGTTTATTTATGCTGAATCGCCATTTTTGTGTACTTCCATATGAGTCTATGAGAGGTCTAAAATAAATCATTCCTTTGCAGTTTCTCTACTTTTTACATTAATTCCTTCATTTTTCTTTATTCATTCCAATGTTGATTATCCCATAATCTTTTTCTATATAATGACTTTCTATAATGAATTTTCTATAATCCATGGAATCTTTTAGAGTCTCATGCAATCTTCTGCAATCCCATGCAATCTTGCAATCTTTTGCAATCCCATGCAATCCCAAGCAATCTTGCAATATCGCAATCTAGTGTGCACCAAAAATCCGAGTGATTAACCCCTCGTAAAACATTTACTGTTTATAAAAATATATGTTTACTTTCAATTTTTTATTATTTATAAGAATAGTAATGAAAATTGAAAAAAAAAATTATCTGATTTACGGTTCCAGTGATATTTAAGAAAGCCGTGTCTAGGTTCACCGAAATTTGGTGAGTGTAGAACAAATATTTTCAGTGTATCACCACAGAAAAAACAAAGGGTTTTAATTGATTCAGGTAAAAATGCTGGAGTAATCTTGGCATGCAAAAAAATGAAGATCGGCAAGGGTAAAATGGAAGATTGCTAATTTTTCATTTTACCCTTATTGATCTTCATTTTTTTGCAAGCCGAGATTACCGTCAGCATTTTTACCTGAATCACTTTTTACCCTTTGTTTTTTCTGTTAGGCACTTCAAATATAATATTATATTTTGATGTTTTGATATTAATTTTATTAACATTTTTCTTATTAAAAAAAATTTTTCTTTTTTGTATTAGATAAATATTGTGTCTTCGTCTTTTTTATTGTTTAACATTTTATTGCATTGCCTCATTTTATTAAATAAAAAGCCTTATACGTTAATACTTTTACAAGCTTTTTTTTAGTGCTGTATGAGCTTTACATAACCTTTAAGTATTTGAAGTGCCAGAGAGTTGAACATAGAAGATTATTACAAATTATTGGATTCATCAAGAAATACATGTTTGGTTAATGATTATAAATGTAGATCAAAAAATTTGTATAGATGTGTTGATATAGAGTTAAAAATTATACAGAAAGTCAGGTCTAAAAGTGTTTAATCTTCAACTCAATATCAACACTTCCATGAAAATTATTTGATCTACATTCATAATTATCAACCAAAAATGAATTTTTTAATAACTTCAATTTATAATAATCTTCTATGTATAACTCTCTGGCATTTCAAATATTCAAAGGTGATGTACAGAGAGCGGACGAGCCCAGTCTGAAGTTGCGCATCAAGCCTAGGCTCGGCTCCCTCGTCGCGGAGAACCGCCGCATGGGGGGAAGTGGTGGGAGAGCGCGTGCACGCCAGGCTCTATTTTCTTTTCTTCTTCTACTCAGTACTGTTCGCTAATCACAGTCGCTGACATTCGAATGCTCGCGCGCGCTCTCCCACCACTTCCCCCCATGCGGCGGTTCACCACAACGAGGGAGCCGAGCCTAGGCTCGGGACGCAACTTCAGACTTGGTTCGTCCGCTCTCTGGTGATGTAAAGCTCATACGATTGTGTACTTGAGGAGGCCTACCGACGTGTGGCTGAAACGTAGGAAATGATTTACTGAGGCTTCTCTCAGAATTTCATATAAATAAATCTTTTAGACCAGTAATCCACACCCTTGACCACCAATTTATTAATTTATACCCTGGTCGATACCTATGACATCAATTTATCTACAATGTAAAATTAAATTGAATCAAATCAGACATATTCTACAGACTTCAAACTTTTATTTAAAATGTGCAAAAGTAATTTTATTTTGAAATAATAAACAAAAATCGTGTTTTAACAACAACTAAAACGTTACTAATTTTCAGCACTTTCATAGCCATATTAGAATCGTTGTATTTAGTTTTTTTAATCGAAACTTACCTTGCAAGGTTCATTCTTGGTCAGGCTTATCATAGTTGTCGCCCTTTTTTCAACTTTTGATGCTGAAGGTTGAAATTCATGATTTTTGCAACGTCTCAAAAAAATATTAACAACTTTTTCTTTATTAAAATATTTGCGTTTTTTTTTCTTAAATAGTTTTAGAAGACTTAAACATGTAATTTAGCATTAATAAAATAGAAAATTTTAAAAATTGGCTAAGTTAGCGCGAGTAGAAGTGAACAAAGATTGAAATTTTTTGTATTTGAAAAATCTACTTTTTACCACTTACTTTATAAACTGAAAAATGTACAAATTCTTGCAAGAGAAAAAAAAGATGCACCTTAAAATCCTCAAGTGTCAGTTCTTCAAACTGAAATTCGAACGATTGTTAATATTGACTTTCAGGACAATACTTCTCAAGCAGAATCCACGCGTATCCCTTTTTGATCGGGAGCGGTTCAATTTCAAAACGAAAATTTTTGTATTTCAGCATAAAAAGTTGAAAAAAGGGTTACAACTATGAAAAATCTGACCAAAAGTGAAGCTTACGTAATAAGTTTCAATTTTAAAAAACTAAACATAACGTTCTTAATAAGGCTATGAAAGTGCTGAGAGTGGTGATGTTTTAGTTGTTGTTAAACACAATTTTTGTTCATTATTTTGCAACAAAGTTCCTTTTGCGGTTTAGGGACTGTTGAATACATCTGACTTTATTCAATCCAATTTTGCATCGTCGATTATTTTTTCCTATTCTCTAATGCATACAAATGTGATATTCTTGTGTACCATTGCATTTTTTAAATTAAATTCCTTAATAAAAATAAAGTAATTTATTAAATTTCTGTGATAAATTAGTTTCAAAAACATTGAGTATCATTTAGTAAGTACCACATTTATCAAGACTTAGTTTGTATGCAAAAAAACCAGAATTATAAACAAAATGATAATGTGATACTTGTAAAATTTTTTTATCGATGAAAACTATGGTTTAAGCTGTGATATGTATTGAAATTTTTGAAATTTTGAAAATAAACATTTTGTGTGAAGACGAGACACATGCCCCGTCTCCATCTTGGAAACACAGATCACACACACACTATGAATATCAGTACAATACAATCATAGTGCGCATACATGAGTAAGAAGTATATAAAGCAAGGTTCCATAGAGTTGTTTTTTAATTTCACATAGTTTTTTGTCAGTTCGATTTCTTTTAAATTAGCCAAAATTAATATTAGTGAAGAACTTAGAAATCTTTCATTTATTTGAGTTATAAATACAACAATTACATTATAAAAATACTAAAATGATCTAGATCGGAAATCAAATTCATGCTATTATTTCCTTCTTTCTTAATGAAAAACATTTCAGCAAAATTACGATTGAATGAATTAGGTTCAAAACTTCAAATTTCTACTTTATCCCATTTCATAAAGTTTAACTCACTTAGGTGTTTATTCGTTCAATGTTGGCTTAAAGCCTTATGAAAAAAAGGCTCATAGCTTTTTCGAAATTGTGAAAGACTAAGAATCTAATATTGATACTCGTACGATTGCTGATAATTGTCAAGATGGACTTAGAAAGAAAGTTTTATTATTAGTTTCTAATTATTTAAAGAAACCACAACCAATTTCTGAAATTCAAAAAATTATCGCTAATAAAATTAACGTAACAAAAAGTTTTCTGAGTAAGAATGAGGAAAAATTTTTGAGTAACAACAACCGATAAAAGTAATGTGACTGTTGTTTTGTGCCGTCAAGAGTGCAATAATAAAATTAATAACATGTTCAATGATTCAAAGTCTTATAAAAAAATAAATTATAATCCATTACAATGTTTACAAATAAATTCTCTTAAATTGTTGGATAGAGGAAGAACGGTTTGTTACACCCTGATACAAAGAGAACATCCTTAATTACTGTAGATACTAACAAAGCTAGAATTTATGGAGTCCCTAAGGTACATAAACCAAATTATCCTCTCAGACCAGTTGTATGTTCCATAGGTACTCCTACTTACTTTTTGGCAAAGATTTTCAGTAAAATTATATCAGATTTTTTACCACCTTACATTTATAGCATAAAAAATTCATTAGAATTTAAAGAAAAATTCGAAATATTATAATTCGTGATGATTATATTATGGTATCTCTTGTCGTCAGATCAATATTTACAAATGTTCCTTAAAGATCGAAATAAAATCTATTCTCTCATGAAAATTTTTTGTGTACTAAAAAAGAAGACCCAAAAAGTTCACAATTCAAAATTAGAGTTTGAGACTACCTGTCTTTCCGGCTCATTAGAGACAGGTGTACAATAAATGTACACAACAGAAAGAAAAAAGAGGGAGAAAAAAGAAAGA
>JAUMHM010000072.1:15349782-15360355 GCA_032362435.1 Melikaiella ostensackeni
TCGAAGATGGCTCTGATGGCTATACCGCAAACCGATTATAAAAAATGTTTCGAGAATTGGATCAAGCGCTGGCATAAATGCGTTGCAGTCGTTGGGGAGTACTTTGAAGGGGACAATATCGATTATGATAAATAAACTTGTATTTTTGATTTTAAAAATACAGTCCTAAAACTTTTTGATCAAGGTGGTACATGATGTTTTTCTTGCTAAATGAATTTTGCTGGTCGTGTTAAGATGTGACAAACTGTAGGAAGTGAGAAAAATTGGAATCAAATGTCCCACTAGATTTGCTCGAAGTTATATTACTCCCGCGAGAGGTTATTCGTGCCCTTTCCTCGACATTTACATACTCCTCTATTGTAATAATGTCTCATTATTATTTGCAGCCTCCTTGACTCTTGTTTTAACATGAGAGACGACACTTTTTGTTTCACTAGTGTAGCTTCAGACTCTTTACATTTTTACAAGAAATATATTTCTTCCTCCTCGACTTTTTACTTTGCAAAGCTCTCTTCGGCTTTCTCTGCCTCAGTCAGAGAAAAATGAATCCTGTGGAAGTTTCTTCGTCGACACTTCCTTTTTTTCCTGGCATTGTGTCGTGAACACCGAATGATCATTTGCTTCTTATAAAATAACGAGGACTCCCTTCCTTTTCTTTTAACAGGATGTCTACTAGCCGGGAAAACCGGGATATAGCCGGAAATTAAAATGAAACCGGGAACAACTGTGAATTAACCGGGAATACAAATTCAAACCGGGAATCACGTTTAAAGTTTTTTTATATGTGATATTTTTAATTAGTCGTTATAACAAGACAAATAAACTGAAGAATTGAAATAAATATGATAAAAAAGAGTATCCAGAAATTATAACATTTCAAAAAATTTATTAAAAAAAATTTTATTAAACTTAAATCTTTTGAAATCTGTAGAAATCTTTGTGACGTAAATTACAATACTTTGAAATGTTTAAAATGTTTGAAATCTTTAAAAAACCTTTTGAATTATTGAAACCTTTCGGAATGTTCCAAATCTTTGTGTAATTTTTGAATATTTGAAATCTTTCTGAAGTCTTGAAGTCTTTAGGAAATCTTGGAAATCTGAAATCTTCTGAATTATATCTAAGAACTATTTACCATTCTTTGCGAAATCTTTGAAATCTTTGAGAAATCTTGGAAAGCTTCTGAAATATTTTGAAATGTCTCAAAATCTTTAATATGTTTAAAAATATTTTTTAAAATGATTTGTAATCTTTTTGAATCTTTGGAAATCTCTGAAAATTTTTTAAATCTTTGTAAAATGATTTCAATTCTGTTGGAATATTTGTGAATTTCTTTGAAATGTTCGAAATGTTTCAAAAATTTGGAAATCTCTGCAAAATCTTTAAAAATATTTTGAAATTTTTTGAAATATTTGTGAAATCTTTTAAAATAAAATCTTTGAAATCTTTTGAAATCCTTTTGAAATGATTTACGATGTTTTGAAATCTTTGAAAATCTGTGTGAATTTCTTTGAGAGGTTTTAGATCTTTGTGAAATCTTTGAGATCTTCGAAAATCTTTTGAAATCTTTGAAATCTTAATGAAATTTTGAAATCTGTCTGAAAGCCGGGAAATCTTTGCGAAATCTTCTGAATTATATTTAAGAATTATTTATCAATTAGAATACCAATCTTAGAAATTTTCTGAAATCTTTTGAAATTTTTGATATCTTGAGAAATCTTTGTTAAATGATTTACGATTTTTTGAAATCTTTGTGAAATGATCTACAATCTTTGGCAATCTTTTGAATTCTTTGCGAAATTATTTAAAATCTTCTGAAATCTTTGAAATGTTTGGGAATCTTTGTAAAATTATTACAATTTTTTAAAATATTTTGTAATATTTTAAAATCTTTGCGAAAAGATTTAGAATCTTTTGAAACATTTGAAATATTCGATTCTACGAAATCTCTGAAATCTTTTGAAATCTTTGCGAAATTATTTAAAATCTTCTGAAGTCTTTCTAAATTTATTTGGAATGTTCAAAATATTTGAATTCTTCAGAAATCTTTTGAATTGATTGAAAACTTTCGAAATGTGTGAAATCTGTATAAAATTTTTGAATATTTGAAATCTTTCTGAAGTCTAAAATCTGTATGAAATCTTGGAAATTCGAAATCTTCTGAATTATATCTAACAATTATTTACCATTCTTTGCGAAATCTTGGAGAGCTTTTGAAATATTTTGAAATCTCTCAAAATCTTTGTGGAATTATTTAAAATCTTTCGAAATCTTTGATATTTTGAGAAATCTTTTTTAAAATGATTTATAATCTTTTGAAATCTTTGGAAATCTCTGAAATTATTTGAAATTTTTGTGAAAAGATTACAATCTTTTGGAATATTTTTAAATCTCTGTGAAATGATTAAAAATATTCTGAAATTTTTGTAAAATGATTTACAATCTTTTGGAATATTTGTGAAATCTTTTGAAATCAAATTCTCGAAATCTTTTCAAATCTTTGTGAATTTCTTTGAAAGGTTTTAGATCTTTGTGAAATCTTTGAAATCCTAATGAAATTTTGGAATCTTTCTGAAATCCGGGAAATCCTCACGAGATCTTCAGGATTATATTCAAGAATTATTCATCAATTAGAATATCAATCTTGAAAATCTTCTGAAATCTTTTGGAATTTTTTGAAATTTTTGATTTCTTTAGAAATCTTTGTCAAATGATTACAATTTTTTGAAATCTTTGTGAAATGATCTGCAATCTTTGGCAGTCTTTTGAATTCTTTGCGAAATTATTTTAAATTTTCTGAAATCTTTGAAATGTTTGGAAATCTTTGTAAAATAATGACAATCTTTTGGAATATTTTGGAATATTTTGAAAACTTTTTGAAAAGATTTAGAATCTTTTGAAATCTTTGAAATGTTTGAATCTGCGAAGTCTCTGAAATGTTTTGAAGTCTTTGCTATATTATTTCAAATCTTTTGAAAGCTTGGATATCTTTAGAAATTTTTGTGAAATGATCTCTAAATCTTTTGAAATATTTTGAAATATTTTAATTCCTTGCGAAATCATTTTACATCTTTTGAAATCTTTGTAATCTGATTTACATTCTTTTGGAATCTTTATAAATTTCTTTGAAATATTTGAAATCTTTGTGAACTTTTGAAATCTTTGCGAAATCTTTGATGTCTTTGCGAAACATTTGAATTCTTTGCCAAATCTCGTAAATCTTCTGAAATGTTTCGAGATCTTGTAAAATCTTTGGAAATGTTATGAATTTCTTTGAAATGTCTGAATCTGCGAAGTCTCTAAAATCTTCTGAAATATTTTGAAATCTTTGAAATCTTTTGGAATCCTTGAAATCTTTTTGAATTTTTTTGAAATGTTTGAAATTTTTGAATCTGCGAAATCTTTGAAATCATTTGAAGTCTTTGCGAATTCTCTGATATCTTCGGAAATATTTTGAAACCCTAGTGATATTTTTGAAATCTTTGCGAAAGCTTCGAAATCTTTTGAAATCTTGTAAATCATATTTAAGAATTATTTACCAATCTTTGAAATCTTCCGAAATCTTTGTGAATTTCTTTGAAATGCTAATACGAAAGAAATTAATAATTATATCTAAGAATTATTCACCCATTAGAATACCAAAATAATTAGCCAAAGATATGTTTATAAAAAAAACAGCTGTTATGTTACTCAGATCTGCGCAGATAATTAAGACATCGAAATTGTATCACATTTGCTTGGAAGTTTTAGATACCATGCATTAGAAAAATATTATTTTGTTTAAATATAATAAGATATCGCAATGCATAAAGTCACACATAGGAAAACCTCATGTTAGGTGCGTTTTATTGGCGCTTCTCGTAAGAGGAGATTTGATATTTACAACTGGAAAAAACCGGGACACCCTATTTAACAAGAATGTTTTTCTCAAGTTTATTCGAGATTTATTGTACTTTTGAAAACTTTTTTCTGCAGATTCTAGGGATTGAGAAGAACAGAAAAAGAGAGTGACTTCTATTTTCTGTATTTATATTTTGCACGCTTTTTTTCGGCCCTGAAGAATACAGGGGAGTCTGACTCGACCAAGATTTCGTAGCGCGTGATCGTGATTATACCAATGTGCTAATAACAAGTCGGCGTCTCGAGTGCGCTTCACGCTCGCGGGTGTTATTTATTCCGTAAAAAGAGAACAGAGAAGAAAAAAAACTTAAAAAAGGACCAGAGCCCCACCGCCCATATAGCGGACGACGAACCGCCAAAAACCTTTGGTATTAAGTATCCAACCTATAATTTTCAAGTAAAATTTAATATCACTGCTAGGGTAGCTACTCGTGTCAATTTTTCCAAGGATATCGTTACTCATCTCATATAATAAAAAATCTTCAAAAGTAAATTCGAATTTCAAAAACGTCTTCATTAAGGCTAATACGAGGGGTTAATTATGCCCGCAATCTGGTCTACACACTCTCTGAAATCTTATGCAATCTCGTGCAACCCCATGCAATCCTTTGCAATCCCATGCAACCCTTTCCAGTCCCATGAAATCTCTATAAAATCTTGAGCGATCTCTGTGAAATCTCATGCGATCACACTCAATCTCCTGCAATTCTTTACAATCTCTTGTTATCTCGACGCAATCCCGTGCAATATTTATAACATCTCGAACGATCTCTATAAAATTGCATGCAATCTCATTCAATCTCCTGCAATCCTTTGCAGTCCCTCGTAAAGTCGAAGCAATCATATGCAATCTCTATAAAATCTTGAACGATCTCTGTAAAATTTTGTGCAATCTCATGCAATCTCGTGCAGTCCTTTGAGATCTTATGCAATCATTTACAGTTCCTTGTAATCTCGATGCAATCCTATGCAATCTCTTTAAAATCTCGAAAGATCTCTATAAAATTTCTTCCAATCTCATTCAATCTCCTGTAATCCTTTGAGATCTCATGCAATCCTTTGCAATCCCTTGTAATCTCGACGCAATCCCATGCGATCTCTATAAAATATCGGACGATCTCTATAAAATTTCGTGCACTCTCATGCAATCTCCTGCAATCCTTTCAGATCCCTGTAAAATTTCGTGCACTCTCATGCAATCTCCTGTAATCCTTGTGCAATTATTTACAGTCCCTTGTAATCTCGATGCAATCCCCTGCGATTTCTATAAAATCTTGAAGGACCTCTATAAAATTTCATGCAATCTCATTCAATCTCCTGCATTCCTTTGATATCTCAAGCAGTCATTTACAGTCCCTTGTAATCTCCTTTAAGATCCCATGCAATACTTCACAATCCCTTGTAATCCCATACAATCTCGATGCAATCCCATGCAATCTCTATAAAATTTTGTGCGATCCCATGCACTGCTTGCAATCTCATGCAGCCCTTTTCTATCCCTTACAGTCCCTTGTGATGTTTCTCCCGTGGTATCCCGTGGTAACTAATGCAATCTCTTGCAACCACGTGCAGTCCCATGCAATCTTGATGCAATCTCAATATCTCATGCAATCTTTATAAAATCTTGAGCTATCACTAAAAGCGATCACTAAAAGCGATCACTAAAATTTCGTACAATCCCATAGAATCTCATGCAATCTCCTGCCATCCCATGCAATCTTTTACAATCCCTTGTAATCCCATGCAGTCTTCTGCAATATCCCATGGAATGTTTTTGCTATCTCATGCGATAATTTTCAGTCAGATATATGCAATCTTTTGCAATCCCATGCAATTTTTTTATCAAAGAGCTTCAATTCTAAAGAAAAAGGTTATCAAATTTTCCTTGATAATTTAATATTTTAGAATTTTACATTTTTTAAACATTTCAAAATTTTATTGAAAAAGTTATCAGTAAACATTGCAGAATTTTGTATAGAAGATGTTTAGAATTTTCGTTGTGTGTTCTTTTCCGGCATATTTTGCTGGATTTTAATTTTCTCTTCCGGCATATTTTGACTAATTGTATTTTTCTCTTCAGGCATATATTTCTCTTCCGGAAAGAGTGGTACCTAACTTCGTTTCATCAAAAGGAATCGCAGGATTACTCGTATATACTGGAGGCCTAAAAGGGATTGTCACTATAGGAAGTAGGCTATGGAAATAAAATAAACGTTATACTCTAAATGAACTTGTGCTTTTTATTCTAAAGAGCACTTCGGAAGGCACGTCTTTCTTGTATCGAAAACTGATCAAGACTAACTTATGATTACTCGTTTGCACCAGCACCCTTTGTGAGAAAGACTTTAGGCGAGTTCAGTCCTGCTCGAATGTCATATAAACAATTTCGTCACTCGGCCACACACGTACTGTTCTTAGAATATAATGATTCCTTTTTGCTATACATTTAATTCTACGAATTTAAACCAACAGTCACATTCCTCCCCTGGTAAAATCCCAAACCCTTTTCCAGAAGGAAAAGTACCGAAGCACCGAAGTAACCGAAAAACCAAAGTTCCCGGGGGGGGGGGGTACAGATATAGAGATGAAATATAATGCTCATCTGTCACAAAGATCACCATTTCATTTTCTATTCTGCCATAGTTTCCCAGATATGAATTCTCACACTTGTTGGAATTAATCTTAAATTCTTTGGAATTCATCATGAATTATCTGGAATTCCATTGTGTTCAAGCGCGATTTCGGTCACATTCGTCGCCCTTTCCAAGTTCCCGTGGGGGGGGGGGGCAGATGCAGAGATGAAATATAATGTTCATTTGTCACAAAGATCACACTTTCATTTTCAATTCTATCATAGTTTGCCGGAGATGAATTTTTAAACTTGTTGGAATTAATCTTGAATTCTTTGGAATTCCGAAGAATTCAAGCGCGAGTTCGGTCACGTTCGTCACCCTTTCCAAGTTCCCGTGGGGGGAGGGGAGGATACAGATATAGAGATGAAATATTATGTTCATCTGTCACCAAGATCACCCTTTCATTTTCTATTCTGTCACAGTTTGCCGGAGATGAATTTTTAAACTTCTTGGAATTAATCTTGGATTCTTTGGATTTCATCATAAATTCTTTGGAATTCCGAAAAATTCAAGCGCCAGTTCGGTCACATTCGTCGCGCTTCCCAAGTTTCTGAGGAGAGGGGGGATATAGAGTTGAAATATGAAGAAAACAGATATAAAGATAAAATATAATGTTCACCTGTCACAAAGATCACCCTTTCATTTTCTATTCTGGCATAGTTTTCCGGATATGAATTTTTAAACTTGTTGGAATTAATCTTTAATTCTTTGAAATTCTTCCTAAATTCTTTGGAATTCCATAGAGTTCAAGCGCGAAGTCGGTCACATTCGTCACCCTTCCCAAATTCCTGGGGGGAGGGGGGGAGATACAGATATAGAGATAAAATATAATGTTCATCTGTCACAAAGATCACACTTTCATTTTCTATTCTATCATAGTTTGCCGGAGATGAATTTTCAAACTTGTTGGAATTAATCTTGAATTCTTTGGAATTCCGAAGAATTCAAGCGCGAGCTCGGTCACGTTCGGCACCCTTTCCAAGTATCCGTGGGGGGAGGGGGGGGAGACAGGTATAGAGACGAAATATAATGTTCATCTGTCACAAAGATCACCCATTCATTTTCTATTCTGACATAGTTTGCCGGATATGCATTTTTAAAGTTTTTGGAATTAATCTTGAATTATTTGGATTTCATAATAAATTCTTCAGAATTCCGAAGAATTCAAGCGCGAGTTCGGTCACATTCGTGTCGCTTTCCAAGTTTCCAGAGAGAGGGGGGATATAGAGATGAAATATGAAGAAAACAGATATAGAGATGAAATATAATGTTCACCTGTCACAAAGATCACCCTTTCATTTTTTATTCTGTCATAGTTTGCCGGAGATGAATTTTCGAACTTGTTGGAATTATTCTTGAATTCTTTGGAATTCATCTTAAATTCTTTGGAATTCCGAAGAATTTTAGCGCGTGTTTCGTCACATTTTTCCAAGTTTCCGTAGGGATAAAGTAAAGATATAGAGATGAAATTTAATTTTCATCTGTTACAAAGATCACCCTTTCATTTTCTATTCTGACATAGTTTACCGGGGATGATTTTTTAAACTTGTTGGAATTAATCTTGGATTCTTTGTAACTCAATATGAATTCTTTGGAATTCTTCAGAATTTTTCTCTCAACAGATTCAATTTTCTTTCAGTTCAATTCAATTCAGTTTTTTTATCTCTTCGATTTCATTCAGTTCCGCTTTGGAATTTTACTTTTAGTTTTTAAGTGTGAAATTATTCAGTTTCGAAAGCTTTATTAAAGTAATTTACACGAATTTGAAATTAGATAATTTGGAATCGAGGCAATTTTTGAAAATGTTCAATTTTGAACATTGAATGTTGAATTTGCACCTTTCTAAATGTTTCCAAATAATATTTTTCAACGATTCGATGTGAAAATTTCTCAATTTTCAACGTTTCTAATTTCAAGTTGTTCCATTTCAACTACTTTCAAATTGAAACATAATTTAGTTTTGAGCGCGCTATATAAAATTTCCGCTCAATCTCAAGTATCAAAATAACATAATTTCGTTAATTAAATAAAAAATCATCGCCAAAATAATATTATAAAAATTATAATATATTTTTAAAAATTTCAATTAAATCAAATAGTGGAAATAAAAATGGGTCGATGTGATTATAGAGTAGGCTTACTCGAATTTAAAATTAGAAATTACTAAAAGCTTTAGTCATAAGTAAAAGCTGGGAGGTCTAGTTTATTTTTTCAAACCCTATTCTAAGTAGCTAGAGAGAAATGTTGTTTAGACTCCTGTTGTTCATGAAACTATGTTTATAATAACGCAAGCAAAAATAAATTTTGCTTTTATGAAGTGGAAAACCACATTAAAAGGAAGCTGCTTTTATTTTCATCGCAATGAATAAATACCTCTTGCTAAGTGAAACATGCTGTATAAAATTAATAAAAATAAATTAATTTTTATTTTCGAACTCTTCTGACTTCTGAAAGTTTTGAAAGATGACAAGAAAAATAAAAAATTGGAACACTGTACTATATATTAGGTCCTTTTTCATCGACCGATCCGTTCCATTCCCACAGCGATAAAGAAGCTGCTTCTCTCAGGAGGAAATTCCACATCACTAGTTTCGATTTATGACACAACTTTGAACTTTTTTTTGTACCTCTGTGCCTCCCCATTGGTTGATAAGATACTGCGCTCGATATAACTTGTCAATTGTTGTTATATTGCTTTTAATCCTATATTTCGCAAGTTCGATTTTGTATCTCGAAAATTGTATTCAGGTTGAGAGAAAAATTATTTTTAAAATGTTTATTTTATTTAGAAACTATAATACATTTTGTGATAAGTAAAATCGACATAAACAAATTTTCCAGTTTCCATTATCGAAAAAGCGATAGAAGAACTAAATTTGGATTGAATACTGATAATGCAAACCAATGGAAAGTAGAAATCACTCTTCATTGCTCTTTTTTTAAAATTCAGTTTGAAACATTATTTTAAATATCAATTAAATGTTATTTTATATTTTATTGAAATGTAGCTGGTAAATTTTTAAACAAAAATTGAACATTTATGAAACACTAGCAATAAATACACGCGAAGCGCGCGTTCACGTCCCTGGATTTTTATTTTCTAATAATAATAACATAAACTATCTAAAAATCCACGTAATAGCAAATTTTCAAATATAAAGAGTTCTATCAAGTTTGAAACTATTTAAATGATTAGGGAAATGATTAATTCTTGCTAGTAAAATATGTTTGAAAAACTTCTTACTTTCGTAATTTTAATATTTTCATGAATGTTTCTTTTACGTATCTGGAGTTCTTAACTGTTTCCATAATTATTGTTAGTCACATACTGTTAAATTTTAGATAGTATTATTTTTTAAATCTTCAATTGAAATATGTTCATATTTCAAAAACTTTCATGAAAAAATTTATAATTTAGATTTTGTTGAATTTTAAACGTCTAGAAATTGTTTTATATTACGAAATTAAAATTGTTTAATTTCAAATGCTATTTAATTGGAATGGTCTATGCACTAAAAATAGTATTTATTTAAACATTTTTTATATACGAAGTTATAAACATTTTCAAAATTAACTCTCTGAGGGATAGAACAATTTTATATTATTTTTTTAATTTTCTGATCTAAATGAAAAGTAATTCTATATTTTAACTTCAAGGATCTTAGAGGACAAAACTTTAAATGTCTTTTGAGATCAAAATTTTCAAATTTGATATTAAGGAAGTTACATAATCATAATACAAGATGGTATCCTCAAAAAATCCACTTAACGCTCATTTTCATGAACAAATAATTACCAGCAAACCTTTTCACCTCAATCTTTCTAAATGAAAAAATTAAAATTTTTTTTTGAGAGTTTTGAGGTCAAAAAGAAAGAAAAGTGGTCGAAATCAAAGAAAAATGAAATGTCGAATCTGAGCTTCCAAAATTGAACAATAATTTATTTAATTAATATTTTGATGTCCTTATATCGATTACTGGTCAAATTGATTTTTGGAGAAATGAGAAAAAATCTACCTCGGCCCGGATTTGAACCGGGAA
>JAUMHM010000072.1:15381001-15391819 GCA_032362435.1 Melikaiella ostensackeni
GAAGGGAGGGAAGAAAGGGAAAGTGAATTGAGGGGGATGATGGGGAGTGAGGAGACGTAATGGGAAATGAGGGGAACTAATGGGAAATGAGGGGAAGTGATTGGGGTGATGAGAAATGGGGGGACATGAGGGGAGAAGATGAGGAGACGTGAGGAGAAATTAGGGGAAGTGAGGGGTGGGCATGAGGAGGAGTGAGAGGAGGTAGGGGGAAAGTGAGGAATTGAGGGGAGGGGAATGAGGAGAACTGAAGGGAAGAGTGGGAAGTAAGGAAAGCAAGAGGAAATGAGGGAAAGTGATGGGTGGTGATGAGGATAAGTGAGGGGAAGTGCGGATTGGGGAGGGCGAGATATGGATGACTTTATTAACGACTCAAAAGACTTCGAAACCCTTTTTTGCAGGCGTCTGCCGCCTACTTTGACTATTTTTTTTTATTTTCCTAAAATTTAATCTTTTCTGCCTAAGCTCGTGTAAGGTCATTTTTGTAAGATCAGTAGATAGAGAGATAAAAAATCTTTTTAAAAAATTGTGCTAAATTTTCAATTGTTAATAACTTTTGAAAGACTGAAAATTTTGCAAAATCGTTAGTCACCACTGCTTAGTACCCTAAACACTACAAAATAACCAAAAATGAGAATAATCGATGAGGGAACTGATTATTTTTAATATTAATGTTTAGAAATTTAATTACAGGGTAGCCACGGTATGTTGACTTCGATTCGATCACTGCGTGCCCACTGCCACGGGTCCAGGATTCCAGCGGAGCAGAGAACAGGAGCTAACGCGACAAGGAGCAATATCAATGCTCCTTCTCCCTCAGCAACTCCGCGTTTCCACCCACCGCTCCTCCTCATCCTGAAAAAGAAAATACAAACCAAATTTTTTAGGTTGATTCAGAACCAATCTATTTAGATTATTCCATTTTTCAAAAAAGAAAAAAATAATAATACAAAACCATAAAACATTTCTAAAAATTACTAACTTCCTCAAATTTGTAAACTATATTGATATAAAATAGATATCTTTTGGTAAATTGAGTTAATCATTAATACCTTAATTTAAGAAAATCTGAAGTATTCATACGCAACCCTGCAGATTGGAACAAATCTTTGCTTAATGTCTCTCTTTTCAAATTCCTTGAAGATCGAAATGAAATCTACTTTCTTATGAAAATCTTTTGTGTACTAAAAACGAAATCCAAAAAGTTTACAAATCAAAAATAGACTTCGAGCCTACCCGCTTTTCCGATTCATTAGTGATCAATGAACAATAAATCTACCAACAAAAAAGAAAAAAGAGGGAGAAAAATAAAGAGTCAACCAAAACCAACCTTACACTCTTTCTTCTTTCAATCATTTTTATACTACTGGGGACCAACATGTTTCGAAGCCAATTTAGACTTCATCAGGGGTAATTTATAGGATAACTACAGCTATAAATAATGAAACATATATATGTTTTGAATATATCAATTCTCTCTGAAACTTCTGAAGAAAAAATGTATCACAGAAGTCTATTTATAGCAAATTACTATCCTCAAGACCATATATGAGAGGATAAATGATCAATTTGTGCCAAGATCAGTAATTTTTAAAGTCGACTAAGAACTGAATGTTAACTTTACTGTATATTAAAATTTGATCTTGGCACTATGATCAATTTCTTTCAATAGATCATAGTGCCAAGATCAAATTTTGTGGGTTGATTGAGAAGTATACTGTTAATATAATTAAAATGACATCCTGGTACTCATTATAAGTATAATATGGTTGCCAAACGGATACACATAATTTGAGGTATTACAGCTGAGTACAATTAAAATTAAATTTCATAATTGAATGTAAAAATATTTTACTCTCTTATTGTCGTCTCTTCGGACTAAATTCTGAATCTTGATACTTGGGGCTGAGACTTTCTGTAATGTTCCCTAAAATCTGTTAACATTCTTCAGAAAATGACTTTTACGAGGGTTTGAGATGGGTTATTTTCACAAAAAAATTTTAAAAAGATCGTTTTTTAAGGGTTTATGTAGGCGGTCAGACGTCGACCATCTCTTGATTGCTACACTTCGTTTTTTTGAATTTTCTTCCCGGTGAAGAATTTTTCTCATAATTCAAAAAAATTATATTAAAGAAGTGGGTTAGTGTTTCTATCTTTAAAAAGGAAAAGAAAATCGACAAAATTTAAAAAAATTTTGACAAATAATTGAAATGTTTGTTCAAATAGTGTTGTGGTGAAGTGTTTGCAAAACATTGCATTATAATTTTTTGGATTTTATACGCAGGAAGTGACATTGAAAATTATTTTATCTATTCTTACTTTCTTGTTTTCGGTAATATAGTTTTCAGTGTAATTGATAATAATTGGTGGAATGTGATTTTATGATAGGTGTTACTGGAAG
This sequence comes from Melikaiella ostensackeni, assembly GCA_032362435.1. Classification (NCBI taxonomy): domain Eukaryota; kingdom Metazoa; phylum Arthropoda; class Insecta; order Hymenoptera; family Cynipidae; genus Melikaiella; species Melikaiella ostensackeni. Next base: position 15,383,400 of record JAUMHM010000072.1, read on the forward strand.
TCCGGCACAGAGGTATTAAAGAATTCATTTAATAAGTAAAAACTTAGATTGGAGGCATTACAGAAGGAATAATTGATAAAATGCAAGTTTCATGGGTTTTTTTTTTTTCAAAAAAGATATTTCATATTAGCAAGAAAATATGTTTTGACTTCGACAAAAAAAGATAACAAAGAAACTTTTAATGAGAATATCAATAAATTTAATAAATCTCTTTGCATTTGGTTAAAACAGGCTGTCATGCGCAGATACGCATAACTTTATAGTGTTTTCTATTTTAGAATAATAAGGTAAAAGCGAGGGTAAACGTACCAGTTTGTAAACGTGTAAGATATTCATAAATGATTGATCGGGAATTAAATAAATTTATGCGTGTTTGAGATGTGAAATGAATTTTCATGTGATACGTGTTCATTGTAGTTGTAAAAAATCCTTTTATATGCTTCTTTGAAGGCTTTTATTATTTAATGTGAATTATTTTCGCAAGCTGTATCGCTGCATCAGTTTATGAACGCTCGATTTTTTCTGCATCAGTTTGTGAGCGCTCAGTTTAATTTCGAATTACATTGTGAACCACGACTCATATCAACTTGCATGATGTTTTAATGGAAACAATCACTTTATTTTCCATAATTTTGTCATTTTTTCATGAATTAACTTCTCATAATAAAGTTTTTGAGTATATAAAATTTTTCTGTATTAAAAGGTGCAAGATTTTTATAAAAAGTGACCAGTTTTTCGCAAGAACATCCATTAGAACATCAAATAGACATCAAATAGACAACAGATATTTGGTAATCAATGTTTTTATGCAGCAAAAAAAAGCCACACGATAAATAATGGGTTGAGTCTACTTTTATCGACTTTTTGAGGTCATAATCTATTAAAAAAATTTTTGACAATCGAAGAATCGTTCATTAACTGATAAGTTGCTTAGTAAACTTGAAAACAAAGATAAAACACGGCAAAATTAATTTTTTTACATGAATGTCCACAAACTGGTACATGCACGTACTTTATGTATCAGTTTGTAGACGGCTGTATTTAACAAAAAATAATAAGATATCAAGAATTTTCAGCGACGTTTGTGTAAAATATAAACATCCTTGATTCATTCAGACGTTTTTTCCTAAATTACCGAGTTAACTTTTATTAAAATAAAAAAAAACTATCTCCTTTCTGAGCTTAGTAACTGAAAGAAAATATTTCCTATGCAAATATGGTAATATTTTCTACTCTATTCCTCGTAGTAATGTTTGGGCTTGAAATCCTAGTAGTTCCAACTCGTCTTTCATATCGCGGCGACGACTCAACTATATGCAATATTCACGAGCGTGGATGTTACTTTACTTCATCGTTTGATTTTTTTTTCATTTTTCCATTCGTCTACTGCTCTTCCAATCCCATACTTCGTCTTCTCTCTCTTTATTTTATTTTTTCTTCATCCGCAGGGAATAGAAGACGGCCTTAGTTTGGATTCTCAAATAAATGTATGTAGGCATTTAAATACAAAGTGCTATTTCGTATCTGAATATCTCAAAGGATGGCATTGTGTCTATACTCTATATGTATATTTTTGTTCATTGTATGTACATGACACAAATTAAAAATTCCAAACTTCTTTTTCAAAAAAATGTATTGTTATAGTGTTTCAAATCCAGGGCCGCCGGAGGAAAATTTGTCAGTGTGTGGAGTTTCTTGTTCGAACGGCTGGGAGGGGGGAAACAATGTTTCGAAAAGAATATATATTTGAAGGAAAAAACTTCCTTATTTCAGTGTATGGAATTCCATACACTCTGATCTAGTGTATGGAGTGTTCCATACACTCCATACATACTCCGCCGCCCCTGTTTAAGGAAGAACTATGAAGGCATTTCTAGCCAACTGATGGTCTACAATTTTTTCGATCACAGAAATTCAATAGACTTTGTTTCCGTTCCGTTAAGATACAGTTCTCAGTCGACTCAACAAATTACTGATCTTGGCACAAATTGATCATTTATCCTCTCATAAATGGTTTTAAGGATAGTAATTTTCCATAAATTGATTTTTGTGATACATTGTTTCTTCAAAAGTTTCAGAGAGAATTGATATCTTCAAAAAAAATTATATATATATATATATATATGTAATCAAATGTTTTATAATCGTTTATAATATTGAATGTTGATTTTTGGCTTTAGGGTCATCAATTAATGTTTAATTGAACCAAACGTTTCGGCGCACAATGGTGGCTCTCAGCAGTTGTTATTGTTCATTCTGGATAAAAAAAATTACAAATTTTTTATTGTCCTTACAATAATTGGACAAACTTATTTGGTAGAAGCAATTAATAAATGTTGTATTTTTGTTGTCGTTGTAATGTAATATCAGATTTTTCTAAATTTGATTTAGTACAGTCTAAATATCTTTGGTAATGTTTGCACAAAATTAGCAAAGTGTGTTGTCATTACAATAATTGGACCAAGTTATTTGTTTTATGCGGATAAAAGATTTTTTTTTGGTAATATAAGGGTCTAGTACAGTCTTAAGTAATAATAACTTTGGCAATTTTGAATCAGTTCACAGAATTAAAAATGTATTTTCCTTACAATAGTTATGTGAATTTATTTGCTTTTAAGCAGAAAGTAAACTTTATAATGTAATATAATGAAGTGGTCAATATTCTACTTGTAATTCATGAGATGTTGTCAAAGTTATTTGTTTTATGTGACTAAAAATTTTTTGTAATATAAGAGTCTAATATAGTCTTAAATAATAATGACTTTAGTAATAACTTTGTTAACTTTGGTTTGGTTCACCGAATTAAAAAATATATTGTCCTTACAATAGTTGGATGGACTTATTATCTTATTTGATTTCAGCAACAATAAAATGTCTAATGAAATATAATGAAAGTGCTGAATATGAGATTCTGTGCAAATTCGAAATTCTGCTTCTAATTAATGAGATTTTGTCAACTAACCTTGTGGAAAGTAGTAACTGCGTATGCATTCTACATTTTTTGTCTCAAAAAACAAACAAAATAAATCTCCTTTAGAAATAAAGAAGTACAAACTTTTTTTTAGATATTAAAATAAATTTTTGTTGATGAGGATGTTATTACTCACAACTGTCTTCTTTTATGTAATTTCGTGCATTTAAAGAATTTAAAGAATGAAATGGCATTTTTACAGTTAAAAAGTTTTTAATATACCATAAGAGCGATAAAAATAAATTTTTGTTGACAAGGATGTTGTCATAATAATGATAAGAAACTTCAAAAGTTTTTCTATCCACCTCGTACTAGTTTGCCCTTATTATGAGTCGAACACTGCCAAAAATAAATATTTTGCTGAGTTAGAACAAAAATATTTACTTAAAACTAAAATCCTATCAAAAGAAATAAACTGTTAATTAGATTTCTATTATCGACCTTTAAAAAAATTTAAAATGGCGAACCCTCTGATGTCGGTTTCCTTCTCATGGTCATAAATTCCTATCTTTCGGTTTGCTTTTAAGATAAATGCACTTCTCTCTAACAAATGTGTGCCTGCCAATTTTGAACAGAACGTAATTTCGAACCCAACGGAGAAGTTTACATAAGCGATCTTGAGGGTTCATGTTATCATACTAAATTGATAAGAATTACAAGAACTTGCAGCATTGAGTATGGAAGATAAGGTTCTTTTGTGAAGATGCGACTGAATTATAATATGCGGTAACCACCTCCTGATATACTGGGTAGTGATTAAAATAGAATTACATTTTTTATTTGAAAAAAATTAAAAAAAAAAAACATTAACTCAAACCAAGTCTTCTTGTGCAACAGAAATTTGACAAAAAGCCATTAAACGAGAAAAGTATATGTTTTCAAAAATCAGTGTGATAGGCTCATTAGAGATGATTAAATAACAAAAGAAACCGATTTTTGGAAACCTGCTTTTCTGGTTTAAGAAATTTTTGTGCAATTACTGTTGCACAAGATGACTTTGTTTGTGTTTATGTTTTTTCACATTTTTGTTTGAAATTTACTAAACAGAGGTATAAAGCCATAGACTTTGCTTTCGGTCCGTTGAGATTCGGTTCTTGATCAACTCCACAAATTTTTTATAATATTACAAAAAATATGATTTATACTTCTCCTTATTTTCAACGTTTTTGTGACCACCCAATCCCTATTTTTGAGGAGAGTTTTGAAGAAGAGTGACTAATACAATTTTCAAAATTATATGAATAACTGAAGGGGGTGAAGAGAGTTCAGTTTCTGTAAAAAAGTCAATAAATTTTGGACAAATAAAACAATGACTGTTATATCTTCAAGGCCTTAAAAAATTTTATCAATATTAATAACACGGAAAGTTAAAATTTTTCACTGCAACTCAATCTGCAGTCCGTGCGGTCCGTACTCCGGTAATAATAAAGTAAAATTTAAGACTGGGAATGGGATGGGGTAGTGGGGGTTCATCAAGACACAAAAAATGTTCAAAAGTGTTCAAAATATGATTATAACAATAACAATAATGCAAAATTTGTGGCTTTATCTCAAATTAACACAAAAATATGACAGTATCTGGAAAAAGCACCTAAGTCGATGTTAACATGTTTATTTGTTAAAATTGTTATACAGATTCAATATTCGATTTTATGCTCTTATTTTCTTTTTCGAGATTTTTTCTCCTTATTGTAAATGTTATATTTTTTTAAAACGTATTCTGGTTTGTGAAAACACGTTTTAAAAAGTTTCGTTCACAATTTTGTGCTAAAATCTAAGTCGACTCAAGTAATTTTTCTAGAGAATGGCTCAGTTTTAATATTTCAAAAAAATGCTGTCAAATATTTTTACGAATGGGAAACAAATTTGATTTGGAATCTAGCATTCTAGGGTTTTCGATCCAGAAATCCCACCTACCAAATAATAATTTAGAGAAGCTTAGGCTTTATTCAAATCCATTTGAGTGTGAAACACATGTGTTAAAAAATGTGAAATATTTCTTCTGAAATATTTTGTAATATCTTTTAAAATTCCCTCAAATACCAACATTTTTTTCAAATCTTCCGGAATCCCATAAAATCCTTTCAAATCCCTTGAAGTCTTTTTATAAAATTCCTTGAAATATTTTAAAATCCCCTGAAATCACAAAATGAAGAAACCCATAGAAATATTTTGAAATCGCTTGCTATCGTTTGAAATCTCTCGCAATCCCTGGAAATTTCTTGCAATATTTTTAAGTCCCTTGAATTCTCTCGAAATTCCTTGCAATCTCTTAAAATTCCTTAAATCACAAGAAATTCCTGAAAATGTTTCAAAACCCCTAATTGCTATCCTTTAAAATCTCTTTGGAAATTCATTGCATTCTTTGAAATATATTGAAATCCCTTGAAATTTCATGAAATTCCAAAAAAATTCCAAAAAGCCCTTTAAAACCTTCTTAATTCTACAGGTATCTTTTGAAATCATTTATTTTGTCCTGTTTTGAAATACCTTAATAGACTTCCTAAAATACCTTAAAATTCATTATCATATTTTAAAATCCCTTGAATTCTTTTGAAAATCTTAGAAATCTTTTCAAATCTTTTAAAATTCCTTCAAATCCAGCGAAATACTTTGGAATTTTTTGAAATCCTTTGAAATGTTTGAAATATTTTGAAATGCTTTAAAATTCTGCGAAATCCATTCGAAACTTTTTTGGTTTCTTTGAATCTTTTGAAATTTGATTTATTTTGAAGTCTTTTAATATACATTGAAATCTTTTCAAATAAAAAATCCTTTGAACGAGCTCTTGAAATCCCATGAAAACTCTTGAAATTTCATAAAATCTCGTAAAATCCTGTGAAATCCCTTGAAATGCTTTGATATTACTTGAAATATTTTGAAATCCCTTTAAATATATAAAATCCTTCGAAACTTTTCAAGACTTCATGCTAATCATGCTATCGTTTGAAATTTTTTGCAATCCTTCGAAATTCCTTGGAATATTTTGAAATCCCTTGAAATCACAAGAATGAACAAATCCATAGTAATATTTTTAAATCGCTTGCTATCGTTTGAAATCTTTCGCAATCCCTCGAAATACCTTGCAATATTTTTAAATCCCTTGAAATCTCTCGAAATTGCCTGAAATCTTTTAAAATCCCTTGAAATCGCAAGAAATCCCTAAAAATGTTTCAAAACCTCTCATTTCTATCGTGTGAAATCTCTTTGAAAATTCATTGAATTCTTTGGAATATTTTGAAATCCCTTGAAATTTTATGAAATTCTCAAAAACTTACAGAAAATCCTTTGAAACCTTTTTGATTCCACAGGTATCTTTTGAAATCTTCTCATTTATTTTGTCTTGTTTTCAAATTCCACATAATCTCAGGAAATCCATTGAATTATTTTTCATATATTTGGAATTATTTTTATCCTTTGAAATCCGCTGAAATAACTTAAAGTTCCTCATCATATTTTTAAATCCCCTGAATTCTTTTGAATATCCTCAAAATCTTTTCAAATCATTTGAAATTCTTTCAAATTCCACGAAATACTTTGAAATTCTTTGAACCCCATTGAAATCTTTGAAATATTTTGAAATGCTTTAAAATTCTGCGAAATCCATTCGAAACTTTTTTAGTTTCTTTTGATCTTTTGAAATTTGATTTATTTTGTAATCTTTTATTATTCATTCAAATCTTTTCAAATACATGCACATGAATTTCTAGTCGACATTCTAAAGCTTTGAATGAAGCAATTCCCGCCTAAAGAATAGAAATTTGGAGAAGGTTAGGTCATATTCAAATTCATCTAGGTGATATAAATCCATGTATTCCAAAATCTGAAAAATTTGTTCTTAAATATTATGTAATCTTTTGAAATTCCGTCGAATTTTTGAAAATCTATTGGAATCTTTCAAAATCCCTTGAACGAGCCCTTGGAATCCCATAAAAACTCTTAAAATTGCATAAAATCTCTAAAAATCCTTTGAAATCCCTTGAAATGCATCGAAATTACTTGAAATATTTTGAAATTCCTTGAAGTCACAAAAAATTCTTCGTAACATTTTCAAGTCCTATGCTATCGTGTGAAATCTTTTGCAATCCCTCGAAATTCCTTGAAAAATTCTGAAATACCTTGAAATCACGAGAAATCCTTCATAACATTTTCAAGTCCCATGCTATCGTTTGAAATCTTTTGCAATCCCTCGGAATTCCTTGGAATGTTCTGAAATCCTTTTAAATCACAAAAAATCCTTCGTAACATTTTCAAGTCCCATGCTATCGTTTGAAATCCTTTGCAATTCTTCCAAATTCATTGGAATGTTCTGAAATTCCTTGAAATCACAAGAGATCCTTCGTGACATTTTCAAGTCCCATGCTATCCTTTGAAATCCTTTGCAATTCCTCGAAATTCATTGGAATATTTTTAAATTCCTTGAAATCCCAAGAAATCCTTCGTCACATTTTCAAGTTCCATGCTATCGTTTGAAATCCTTTGCAATCCCTCAAAATTCCTTCGAATATTTTTAAATCCCTGGAGATCCCTTATTTTGAATTTAGCGCGCAACTATTTCTTGAGAGTGTTTTATGTTTAGTTTCTTTCACGTAATATTTTGAAGAAAGGACTTCTTTCTTTTGGTTTAAAAAAATGAAATACAATATAAAAATGTATTTATTGCATAAAAGATGAGACGATGATAAAATCTATGTTGAATATAGCGATCGTGTCTTCTTACGAGAAACAAAGAGAGTATGAGGATGAGAAAGAGGAAGAAATGGTATTGTATTCTTTATAGAAAAGCCGACACGAGGAATGGCTACCGTGCGGGATTGTCGCCGGCTAGCATGCAGAAGTCTTAAAACAGGTCTCGAATATCCTTAAGGTTGGATCAAAGAAATTCTTCGTGGCATGAGGATGAGAGCCACAGTTCAAAACGATCCGACTAATTTCTCCATTCTTCTTGGCTGTGGCTGGACGAAATGCAGCAGTTATCAAAGAGGAATAAAATAAAGAAGAAGTATAAATACGAGAAAAAATGTCCTAAAGAAAAGAAGTGAAAGACAAGAACAAAAAAGGAAAAATATAAGAGGCATTTCACTTCAAATGAGCATACCGCCGAAATAAAAGGTTTTCCAGTTTTTTTCGAATCTAGATTATCGACATTTATCAAAATTTATGGCAACCGAGGGTTCGTGTCCATGCTAAATGATAAAATTTCTGAAATAATTCGGTACGCCAAAGACTGATGGACGTCACATTATTTGATATGAAATTGCGCAACTGCTAGAAGTACATGACTTTTAAATTGCGTTTTACAATCCACTTCATTCTAGAACAGGCTTGGGCAGGGTTGGGGAAATCTGCTCATTTCACAGATGTTGGCGTCCCCACTACCGATGCTTTTGCCTTGCTCACGAGACGGGAAATCTCGTGAGCAACGCAAGAGCATCGGTAGTGGGGACGC
>JAUMHM010000072.1:15393510-15411010 GCA_032362435.1 Melikaiella ostensackeni
CGCAAGAGCATCGGTAGTGGGGACGCCAACATCTGTGAAATGGGCATATTTCCCCGACCCTGCCCAGGCCTGTTCTAGAAGCTTGCCGTAGCACGTACATAAATCCTCGATTGCGCGAGATGTCGGTAAATGTCGGTAAGAGGAATCTTAAATTGAAAGTGACGTTTTATTCTTCTAAACTAAAGATTGTCCATTTATAAGGAGTTTTAGTTTCAAAGACCGATCAATCTGACTTTTTTTTTTGGTTGCTGGGTCCTTTAAAAAAATTGTTGAACTGAATTTCTCGTTATTATGAGAGCGAGTTTGCTTCATTCAGCAGAGAAAAAAACCTCAAGGCCTTTTGCCAATCCTTTAAGATTTATCTTCCATATCTCTGAAATGTATTGTCATGTTTTGGGAATTTCATGGTATTCGACCTGGTTTCACCACGGGTGTGTCGTAAAATCGGTAACGACGTGGGTTCCAATTCCTGTGACGTGTAATCGTCTCCACAGGAGTCGCCGTCTAGGTTGGGTTTATAGTTCACGGTTGATGGTTAACTTGATTTCCACTTTCATCCCGAAGAAGCTCAGATGTTGAAAGGGTTGGGGGAAGGGGGTGCACAAATCCCCCAAGAAGAGAGGATTTACGGCAGTCTGCTTCAGACATCTTCAGAGCCTAGATTTGTTGGACCAATGTTCGATGATCATCGACACTCAGCTTCCGTTTAACAATACAATGTCCAATATCTTCTTTTATCTTCTCGTTCCCAAAATTTTTCGGTACGAGAATATAAACCGTTTGAAGCGGAAACTGGGTACAAAAATATAAAGCTACAGAAATGATGTTTATTTTTTTGTTGTAAGACAAATTCAACAACATCGTAATTGGAATGTTTAAAAATTCGAAATTACGATTTAAAAGTCGTTCATCGCAAGTGATATAGCTATAGCAAGAAAACTCGAGCTAAAATCTACACTAAACGCATTTAATTCAATGAAGTTGTAACGCGGTACATGGTAAACGTCACATAGCGCCCTCCTCTACATCCCGAAGACTGAATTAGAATCGGTGAGGCAGGAGGTGATCGGCATCGGATGACTGTATGTAACTTATAACCGACTCCGTGGTTGGCACAGTGGTAGCGCATCGGGCTTCGAGCTGGAAGTCAAGGTTTCGATTCCCCGGGCCGGAGTTAATTTTTACTAACACTTAGTCGTTGTGCTTCCAACATTCGACAACCCTTCCTCTTCTCTTCGACTGTATAGCTTCCATGCTACAAAGTTTGAATATTGACTAAAGTCATTTTTCTTACTTTTTAAAAAAACAAATGCATCTTTAATCTATTAAAGAGAATTATACGTTTCTGTTTAGAATGCTACGTGCAAATGGCGTTCATTGTTCGAGTCTATTTGTGTAGCCTCGTAGCGTGGTCAAGAGGGCTCTTAAATAATTGAATTTCCCGTTTCGTGTGGTGGCTTTGACCGCCCTTCAATTGCAATGGGAAATTCGCGCTAGGTTTACAGTTTACACGATCTTGCAAACGAGTCGCATCCGTTTCCTATACGACGTGCTGAAATTAATGAGGCGAAAGGCTAGACGTAGATGAAAAGCATTAATTAAGATAAACAGAGGAATTCAAATGCTCATTTGTTGCATACGGGAGATCATGTTACGTAATTCTTTTTCCTTCCGTTGCGCTTTGAATTTTATGATTGCGGAAATTCTAATTGTAGGACAATGCGATATTTCTTTCAAGGTCCAACTTGAATATCTGAGGAAATAGATAATTTAGATATTTTGAGGAGTGATTACATTTTCTCCTTTTCCATTATAATTGTTATAGCGAATAGTAAAATAATATCTAAAGATATTTATTTTATTGAAAAAAAATAGTAAGATCTGTTCACAGAAAAAACTAGGGGTAAGAAACGTTGCAGGGCGAGTTTACCCCAACCCGATTACCCTTTTCACCGCATACCTGCAACGTTTCTCACCCCCAGTTTTTTCTGTGTTAGAGAGTCTAGTAACTTAATTTATTTTTTATTAGAAATAAAATAGAATTAATTAAATACAGTAAATTGGTGCTAAGCGGCGCATATGTGGGTAAAGCGGCACACCCTTAATTGAGGGGCTGATAGCAAAAGCGGTTTAAAAAAATCGTTGGAGCAAAAACAAGTTAAAAAGAAACAAGAAAAACAATTTCGTAAAATTATGTTTTTAATTACCCTTCTTTAAATAATTGATAAAGGGCGATGGCCAAATGTGGACCATTTTAGAAAATGATATTTTCAAAAACAACAAAATTTCCAATCCGCCTAAAATATATATATGTATATTTTTTTTAATGAAGGGTAACCCAAGAGAGTATGAAAATATAAAACTAAGAGATCAAGGAATGTATTTGTGACGGATATGAATTTGACATGTTGCTAAAGGTCACATGACAAGACATGCGACTATGAGAAATCAAACAAATTTCAAAATTAAAAAAGAAATGTATATGAAGAGCAGATTCGAATATTTGAAGATATTGTAAAAATGACCATTGTCATGATTTATTTGATTTTTATTTCAGCATTTCAAAATTTCATCTCATTTTCTACTAAGATAAATTAATATGGAGCGTTACCGGACATTTTATGAAAAATATTACTCAAAAATAATGATCGTTATTTACTGTTATTTGGAATCACCGTTGATAAATTGATTTTTAACTTGACTCAAATCTTCTTGAGTATAAAATTAACAATTTGAGCCCACATTATGAATAGTTTGAATTATTATTTTCGAGTTTTATCCTAAAATAGCAATGACCAGACAAAAAAGTTGTGGTACAGACTTTCAACTGATTTAAAAATCTTCAACTCTAAAATATTGAACTATACTCTTGATTTATAAATCATTCGAATCAATATAAGTGATACCTGTAAACCTCAAATATTAAAAACATTGCTTAAATATTATATAGCAATTTTTCATTTCAAATATTCAGTTTGGGACAGGTGTCTAACAAGACATTTGGCATACTTTTTTATTTATAATTTCTAAATGAAGTCGTATAGAATTTTAAAACTTTACTAAATTGTGCTTTGATATGAGTACATTGCTGAGATAATTGAAAAAAATTTATTATTTAAAGGAAAAGTGTAAATGACTGGGATTTGAAGTGATGAACTTTTTGGCAATCACCCATAACGTCTTTAATAACATTCTTCATCGGATTTAATTCTTTTTACTTAACTACTTATTTCTTTGAGGCCTCTTATATTTTCAGTAATATTTTGTGCAATCAGTGCGGTTCGATGCGTTAACCAATTTTAAAATATAGATGATAAACCTTCATGAAATCTCGTAAAATGATGTAAAATTGTTTCAATTTCCATGAAATAATTTGAAATTCCTTTAAATATTCTGAAATCGCATTAAATCCTTTAAAATTTCTTTAAAAGCTTCAAAATTCCATGAAATATTTTTTTATTCCCCGAAATTCGCCGGAATCTTTTGAAATCAATTGAAATTTCATTAAATCCCTTGCAATCACATGAATCTCTTAAAACTTTTAAAAATTCCTTATAATATTTTGAAATTTCCAGAAATCCCTTGAAATGCTATGAATTTCCGTAAAATCATTTTGAATTACATTAAATTACAAGAAATTCCTAGAATCATTTTAAAATCCCTTGCTATCCCTTGACATTCCCGTGAAAATCCCTCGCAATCCGCCAAAACTTTCCGGAATCTTTTGAAACCAATTGATGTTTCATGACATTCCTTGCAATTACATGAATCTCTTGAATATTTTTAAAAACCTTTAGAATATTTTGACATCTCCCAAAATCCCTTGAAATACTACGAAATTCCATAAAAAATTTTTGATTACACGCAATTACAAGAAATCCCTAGAATAATTTCAAAATCCCTTGCTATTCCTTGACATTCCTGTGAAATTCGTTAGAACCTTTTAAAATCCCTCGAAATCCCCCGAAATTTTCCAGGCTCTTTTAAGATCAATTAAAACTTCATGAAATTCCTTACAGTCGCATGAATCTCTTGAAAATTTTCAAAATCCCTTAGAATATTTTGAAATCTCCCAAAATCCCTTGAATTGCTATGAAATTCCATAAAATCATTTTCAATCACATGAAATTACAAGAAATTCCTAGAATCATTTTAAAATGCCTTGCTATCCCTTGACATTCCCATGAAAATCCCTTGAATTTCATTAGAACCTTTTAAAATTCTTCTTAGTTCTGCGAAATTTCGCGGAATATTTTGAAGTCTTTTGGAATTTTATGAAATCCATCGTAATCCCATAAAATCATTTTTAATCTCATGAAATGACAATAAATCCCAAGAATTATTTTTAAATCCCTTGCTATTCCTTGAAATTCCCATGAAATTCCTTTGAATTTCACTAGAACCTTTTAAAATCCCTCTTAATTCTCCGAAATTTCTCGGAATATTTTGAAGTCCTTTGGAATTTCATGAAATCCATCGTAATCCCATAAAATCCCTTGAAATGCTATGAAATTCCATAAAATCATTTTTGATCTCACAGAATAACAAGAAATATCAAGAATAATTTTAAAATCCCTTGCTATCCCTTGACATTCCCATGAAAATCCCTTGAATCTCATTAGAATCTTTTAAAATCCCTCGTAATCCCCTGAAATTTCCCGGAATCTTTTGGAATCAATTGAAATTTCACGAAATCCCTTGCAATCACATGAATCTCTTAAAACGTTTTAAAATCCCTTAGAATATTTTTAAATCTCCCAAAATCCCTTGAAATGCTATGAAATTCCATAAAATAATTTTTAATTACATGAAATTGGAAGAAATTTTCAAAATCATTCTAAAATCCCTTGCTATCCTTTGAAATGCCCGTGAAAATCCCTTGAAATTCATTAGAATCTTTTTGAATCTCTCGAAATCCCCTGAAATTTCCCGGAATCTTTTGAAATCAATTGAAATTTCATGAAATCCCTTGCAATCACATGAATCTCTTAAAACGTTTTGAAATCCCTTAGAATATTTTTAAATCTCCCAAAATCCCTTGAAATGCTATGAAATTCCATAAAATCATTTTTAATTACATGAAATTGCAAGAAATTTTTTAAATCATTCTAAAATCCCTTGCTATCCTTTGACATGCCCGTGAAAATCCCTTGAAATTCTTTAGAATCTTTTAAAATCTCTCGAAATCCTCTGCCATTTCTCGGAATATTTTGAAGTCCTTTGAAATCTCATGAAATCCTTTGTAATTCCATGAAATCTCTTGGAATCTTATAAAGTCTACCGAAATCCTTCGAAATCCTATGAATAAATCCCTTGAATTTACATGAAAATCCTTGAAATTCCGTAAAATTATTTGAAATACCTTGAAATGACAATAAAACTCCTGTGTATCCTATATGAAATCCATTGAAACCATTTGGGATCCCGTGAAACCTTCTGAAATGTTTTAAAGTTTTTTATTTTTTTTTGAAACCATTGGAAATATGGAAAGTCAATTGAACTTTTCAAAGTTCCTTAAAAGCCCATGAAGTCTTTTGAAATTCTGGGAAATTAGTTATATTGATTTGAAACCCGCAAAGTTCTTTGAAATCTCTTGAAGTTTCTTAAAATCTTTTTAAACGTTTTGAAATCCCTTTAAATTTTCAAGAATCGCTTACAATATTTTTAAATCCTCCAGAATCTTTTGAGATCTTCTCACATATTTTTTATTATACTAACATTCCTTGAAATCTTTTCAAATATATTGAATGCCTTTCAAATCCCGTGAAATATTTTGAATTTTTTGGTACATTATTTTTAATTCCGCTGAAATACTTTGAAATTCCTTTTAATGCATTTTGAAATCCCTTAAAATATTGTATTATTCCTTGAAACACGTTTCGCTTCACTTTAGATATATTATAATTAACGTTTATTATTCATTATTTTGTCACTTTTATCTTCGAAACCATCCTCACACACACGTAATATTTTGCGAATTTTCTCACCCCATACCATAATGTCGTCTCGTTAAACCCCATGGTCGTTGTTTAACGACTCAAAGGGTCGGGATGAGCATGCAATACGTGCCTGCAATTTTCCATAATCTCTGACTCAACTCTCGAATTTAAAATTGCCACTTTAAGGATGATGCATGTAATTTTACCTAGATACTTTAACCACTATTTCATCAACTTTAATTTACCTTAATTTATTTTAATTCCTTTAATCCTTTTTATCACGTTAATTTAGAATGAATTTCATTTCATATATACACTGAAACCTCCATTTAACCGCCCTCCATATACCGTGTTCGTAGAATTTCCTTCGGCTTGCATTCGTTTATGAGGGGGTCCAAGGAGTCAAGAGAGAAGTGCTGTAAGCTCAGAGGAGTTGAGCGGTTCCGTAGCCACAAAGCGGGCAGTTCAAATACTCGCGTGCATATTTCGGATTTATTTTTAAATACACGCGGAAAATTTTCTTTCCATTAGCTGGTCTTCATTATTGAAAAAGGTCCATGCTCTATGATAACAAAAATCTACATGATTACAAAACACAGTTGATCAATATTAGGACTCCCCTAATTGTTTGTATCACAGAAATTCTCGGAAGAGCCTCACGGTCATCGCAGGCCATACCCGAGGTCGCCGTAAAATGGAGGTTCGAGTGTAATTTTGTACAAATAGTTTTTACATAAATATAATATAAATAATAATGATGCATTGCGATAGATTTCTGGTAAAATGAATAAAAATCCAAATTTACTTTCTTATTTTCTGTGTTTAAGAAAGTAGGAATTGAAACGTTTAGTTTAAATATTTCTGGAGTAATTTCGCAAAAACAAAACTGATTTCGGATCCAGGTCGCGTGCGTCTGGGTGTACAATTTTCGAGTGCAATGCACATATTTGTTTCCACTGCGGGCCTGCGAAACTATTCAAGTGCACTCAAACAACACAATAATTATGGTTTGATGTGGGCGAGAATAAACCGATTGCCGGAAAAATAAACTCTAAATGAATCTGTATTTTTTTTTAGAGAAAGGAAAAAATGTCTGCTTCGAAAAGGTATTTTACCCGAATAAGAGAACCGCTGTGTGCAAGGCATATTCAATTTTCTACAAAATTGTATTTTGTTTTATCCAAATTGACAAAAAAATAATTTAAAAAATTAAAAATACACCCAGCTATTGAGAACTTTCACAATATTCAAGTTTTTTAAAAATTAAGCTGAAAAAAAATCCTTCAATAAGAGTAAAATAAGTCAGTCCCTGGAGAATTTGAAAATTTTAATTTGGGAAAATTCCTACTTGATTTTGTATTTTCCTCACTTAAACCTCTTTTTGAAGGATTTTTTATTCAGCTTAATTTTAAATACTGTAATAGTTTGTAATAGCCGGGTGTATTTTTCATTTTTTTAAATCTATTTTTTAATAATTTTTTGATATTTTTATTACCTGTTTTCAAGAGTTTTTAAATATTTTATATTTCACTGTTTTTGAAGGATTTTTCATCATTGATTGTAATTTCTTGTATTAAACTTTTTTCACGAGTAGTGCGCTAGAATCACAAGCCGCAAGTATTTTTAATTTGTTTAAATTATAGTTTCTTAATAATTTTTCCCCCTTATTATTACAATTTTTTTGGTAACAAATATATGCGATCGAAAATCGTCGTTCTGTAAACTATTGTTTAGGAAGTTTGAGGTTAAGTTTCACTGGTATTTCATATTTCAAATTTAGACAGGAGCGTCTATAGAATGGACCTTTCATAGAATTTATAATTATAAAACTGTAAATATAGATAAATTTTTGAAAAACACACACTTGAAATTTATATTACACTAGAACCGTCATTTAGCAGCCTTTCATTTGACGTGTTCTTAGCATTTCCGCCGGCACGCGTTCGTTGATGAGAGGGTCCAAGGGGCCGAGAGAGAGGCGCGTGAGCTCAGCGGGTTTCAACAGTTTCGTAGCCACAAAGCGGGCAGTTCAAACAATTTTGTGCATATTTTTCATTTATTTTTAAATACTTTCGAAAAATTCTCTTTTCATTAATAAGTCTTCATTATTAAAAAAGGTCCATCCTTTACGATAACAAAAATTTACATTTTTTCAAAATATAGTTAATTAATGCAATGTATTCCTACTGGAAATGGTGCATACGGCCCTGACTGTGTACGTCGAAGAAATTCTTGGAAGAGCCTCACGGACATAGCAGGCCATACCTGACACCGCCGTCAAGCATTGCGATATTTACGCGGGAAATTTCAAAATAAATTGGCACCCAAGCCAAAGTCAATAGAAAGGAGGGAATTTGAGGTTATGTACCACGCATATCCACGTGTAAGACCACCTTTGAATATTGGAGTACCTTGGAGTCTTTTCTTAGCATTGTTGAATAACAGAAACTAACTTACGTAGCTTTGATTTTTTCATCGCAGAACCATCCATCCATCTTCAATTGTTATTAATAATTGAATTATGTGTTTGCCCAGTAATACTATCTTCGATCATCTTATCACAGAAGGTTATTTTCAAAATAAATCAAACTATTCCGTAAACTGAGAGAGAAAGTCGTGTAGTAATTAACTTTCTTTAACAAATCATCAGTTGTTATCAACTAATAGGAAGGAGCTATTGCAAAGTTATTTTAAGTATATTCCACAAGAAAAACGCATTTTTTAGTTTACAAATACGTTATCCAAGAAGAATTTGTTCATAAAATTGTTAGTAACAATAAAAATAGTGGCTCGCTATCGAAGTATCTAAGAAAAATTTTAAAATTTGTTATTAACAGTCAATAACGCTAAATGAACAAAGTTTAAATGCTGAAAAATAGCCAAATAATACATTTTTTGATTAATTTTCTTTAAATAATTATGAAATGTTAGCAATTCATAGCAAGAAGTCGCTGTTAAGTCCGTGAGAAAAGTGGAATTTTATTTATAAATGCATAACATGATAATAATTTGTTTAAACAATTGTTATTTACAACAAAAATTACTAACTTTGATCGAAATGTCCTTAGAAATTTGAAAGTTAGTTATGTACAGTTGATTGTTTCGAAAAAACTGAGTTTGTACGTTCAAAAATAGCCAAATACTGCATTTGTTACCTAATATTGTTTAAACAATTATTCATGTTCATTGGATCACCAAGAATGATACTTAGGTTACATTTCCAAATAATATATGATCGATTTCGTAGAAAATTTTTCATTCATTTTATCATAAATACCAGAAGCGGATAATTGTTTATAAAACTTGCATAGAAAATAAGAAATTATTTATGAACTTTCATTAATTCAACTAAAAAACTTTTTTTGTCCATAAATTGTTCAAATTCAGTGCGAATCAAGTGACGAATCGCTGCCAATCCTCACTAAACCACTTTCATTTACTTATTTGCTTATAACAAATTCAATAAATTTTTTAACTTTTTCTTTGCTATTGAAGATCTTTTTTGGATAGTTACTTCATGTTTTCTAGGTATTTTCGAATGAATGCAAGTATTTGTTAAGAACCGGTACACTTCAAAAGTCAATTTTTTATTTTAATTCTTCTTTTTGAATTTGGGAAATCTTTTTTCACTTCTTCAATTTTATTATTAAGGCCATGTAATACTTACAGATTTCTCTTTCACCGACATATTTTTCGCAACAACTAACGTTCACGCGAATTGAGATATCGTGTTAAAAATTAGGGAAATTAATTGAAAGGCACTAAGGAACGCTTGCATGGTCCTTAATTTCTGGAACTACAAAAAAATTTAGTTTTGAAAAATTGAAGGAATTTTCTTTTCGAATTTCTAGAAATTTAGGACCATGCAAATGTACCATGGTGCCTTTTATATAATTTCCCAGATTTTTAACTCGTTATCTCAATTCGCGTGGACGTGAGTTGTTGCGAAAAAAATGTCGATAAGGTAGGAATCAGGTAAGTATAACATGGCCTTAAAAATGTTCATGGGACAAGAAAACTTCAAATAGAAAAAAGTTCTTCCTTGTCATTCTCTACAAGCTTATATTTTTATAAATTTAATTTTTTAAACTTTATAATTTGGATATAACCAGACACTCGGACATTTTTATTTGTTATTTTTTTTATTTCATTTTATTTTTTTTTCGGAGAGCTGAGGTGTTTATGACTACGACACTGATGGGCAAACGGCATAAAATCGCGAAAGAAGCAGACAAGAGAGATTGCGGTCGGATACCGCGGAGTGGAGCAGCGGCAATTCCAAAGGAAAATTTACAACGTCTATAAAATCTTAAAGCTGCCTTATGTCTATGACATGCATCTGATATAAGATGAAAGTCAATTCCATTCCTGGGTTTGAAGAATAATTTGATTCTTGTTTTAAAAAAAGTATTTGAAAAGTTCTGTATTCAGATGGATTAATAAAATAAATTTGTCAAAATCCATTTGTTATAAAAGATATCGTATGCACCAAGGGGGAGGAGACTTTTTACGACTTGCGTATGTTTTCAGTACTCATCTCCGGCTCACGCTCACGCACTTACCTACGGCTCGTGCGCACTAACCTACGACTCGTACTGAAAGTACAAGAAAACCAATAATACAATGTCAGTACTATTCTCTTTACATCGAGTCACTCTGAAATTGATAAACATATAAAATGATCAGGGCTTTTTATGAATTAAAAATTGTATAAAGAATTCCTCAGAATGTTATCTGAAGCGCCAGCTTTATTACAAAAACATAATGACCTTCCTCCTTATCAGTTGCTCTAGAAGTACCGACGAGAGACAAGAAGGCCGGAAGTGCTACTATTTCCTTTTATCTATATGAATGACTCTAAGCTCCGGAATTGAAAATTTATTTATATTCTTTATGTGTTACAATAATTATTTTATATATAATAAATACCTTTTCCTAAAGGCATTTAATATATTTATTATTCACTATTATAATTCAAAGGAAAATAAAACGATACCTAAAAGTTTGAAACTAAATCTAGCAAATACTGTTGGCCTGATTTATTGTATATTATTTATACTGTATATACGAGGATTTTTTGATAAGTTAAATTTCCCGCTAGATGGCACCAAAATGAACTTTGTGGTATATGGCCAAGAAATAGCCCTCTTCAAACTAACCTCTACCAAACTTCAGCCAAAACAGACGCTTAGTTTTCCTTTTGGCAAACGTTCGAAGTGAGCCTGTCAGTAGTTTAAAAAAAAAAAGAGAAAGAAGAGTTCCGTGCAGCGATAAAACATTTTTATTTAAGAAATTGGACAACCGCGCAGATCAAAGCCGAGTTAGACGAAGTTCACGAAGAGTCTGCTCCTTCGTTGGAAACCATTTATTTTTGGATAAGCGAATTTAAACGTGGCTGAATCACAACTAAGGATGAAGTGCGTTCCAGACGCCCAATTGAGGTCACCACTTCGGATATGGTGGAAAAAAATTCATCATATGGTTATGAAAGATCGCCAAATCAAGGTGTGTGAGATTTCTAAGGCTGTAGGAATCTTCACTGAACTAGTCCATAACATCTTGAACGAAAAACTGGAGGTTAGGAAGGCGTTTGCAAGATGGGTGCCGCGATTGCTGACTCCCGATCAAAAGCGCAACCAAATACACGTTTTAGCGCAGTGTTTGGCGAAGTTTATTCGGAATCCGCAGGACTTTTTGCAGCGATTCGTAACTGTGGACGAAACCTGGATCCATCACTATACACTCGAGACAAAGCAGCAGTCAAAGTTGTGGGTACTGTCGGGTGAAAGTACGCCAAAGAAGGCGAAGAATGTTTCGACAGCTGGGATGGTGATGGCCACAGTATTTCGGGATTTTCAAGAAATCATCCTCATTGATTACTTGGAGAAGGGTGAATTTGTAGTAGGAACGTACTATGCATCAATATTGAATCGTCTGAAAGCCGAGCTAAAAAAAAGGCGGCCTCGATCGTCGCACAAAAAAGTGCTGTTTCATCATCATCATCATTTTGCAATGGCAAAAATACACGAACTGGGCTTCGAGTTGATTCCTCATCCACCCTATTCTCCAGACTTGGCTCCGTGCGACTTCTTTCTTTTCTTCAACTTGAAGACCTGACTCTCTGGGAAGAGATTTTCATCCTATGAAGAAGTAATCGATGTCGTAAATGCGTATTTTGCAGACCTAGAGAAATCTTATTTTTCTGAAGGGATGAAAAAATTGGGATCTCGCTGGTCTAAGTTTGTAGCCCTCGAAGGAGACTGTGTTGAGAAATAAAGGCAAACTTAAAAAAAAATCACTTGCTTTTGTACCAAACTTATCAAATAACGATCGTAATATAATGAAATGAATTAAGGATTGGAAGATTCGTTGGCTTCAATTACATTGATGTTAAGAATTACGTTAAGCACATATGAAACAAAGTCAATTGCGATTAAATTAAAGGGTGGAATCATGCTCAAATACAATTGCCTTGCTAAGAGCAAATTCCCTTTTCAATTTAGTTTTACGAACCCGATCGTTTACGACGTACACGTTAATTTTCTCGGACTTGCAAACACATTTCGTGCAAATATTTGCACGACAGTTGTCCCAAGAACTAGGACCATCACTTAAACCTTGACCGTTGGTTTATCTTTTCTTTTAGTTTAACTTAATTTGAATTTTTTCTATACTAGAGTGTTTTTCTATGAATGATTTATCATCTCAGGAATAGTAATATAATTATGTTTCTAATATAAAGTAGAAAATTTGACTGTAAATAGTAAATTCGACTGACTTGTCTCTTTCTGTAACAGATAACATGAACTCTCCGTTTCTCTCACTCATTTTATGATTACAATAAACAAATGAAAAGTGCGATTGTTTGAAATTTTTTTTTAACATGAAGAATTTTTAACGGCTTCCTTGAACAACTACAATGGAACCTCCATTTAACGGCCCTCCATATGCCGCCTTCATAGAATTTCCGTCGGCAGCATTCAGTGATGATGGGGTCCAAGGGGCCGAGAGAGAGAGAGAGGCACAGTTAGCTCAGCTGAGTGAAGCAGTTCCGTTGCCACAACGCGGGCAGTTTGAACATTCGCGTGCGTATTTCATATTTATTTTTAAATACACGCGAAAAATTCTTTTTCAATTAATTAGCCTTCATTATTAAGGAAGGTCCATCCTTTATAATAACAAAAATCTATATTTTTACAAAATAGAAGCCCTGAGTGTTTACATCGTAGAAATTCTTGGAAGGGCGTCACGGTCGTTGCAGGCCATACCCGAAACCGGCGGTATATAGAGGTTCCAGTGAATGTCTTTCTTCTCAACCCAATACTCACAATTAGGATGATTATAAACAATTTTTCCCCAGTAAATTAATGAATAAAACAGAATGAATGTTTATAACTACATAAATTTTATAACAACGATTATTATAAGTATTGCGTGTAATGAAAGAAAAGATAAACAGTCCCAAGGAATCCGTTTAAAATCATTTATGTTAAAAAAATTTTTTAACAACCGCATTTTGCATTTGTTTATGAAATTTATTTTTAATAATCTTAAAATTTATCGACGTATCATTTCTAGTGTTACCATCAAACTGGGCTAGTCATTCAAACATACTAACATTGATGAAAAAAAATGTTTACGAAAAATTCCCGAATTACGCATTTGTTTATAAAATTTGCTTATAAAATTAGTGTCTCAATTTCAAATGGCTTTCTCTTCATGCGGTCACTCGTAAATTTTAAAAGAGGCATTCTAACATTAAATTCATACTCATTTGCATGGCATGACATGACCTGCCACGACATCGAACACGTAACATGCATAATAAAATGACATCGTTGGGCGACAAGCTGTGCAACAAAACAGCAATCACTCTTGCAATGCGGAAGGCGTAATCGATCATTCGTTCAACTTATCATCGAGCCACCTACGAAGAAATCTTGCTATTAATACCCTCCTCTAAATGTCCGAGAATGATTTGCAAATTTTATTCAAAACATCTTACGTCTATTATTTTTAAATAATTCAAAATTTTCTTCTTCGGACTGACCTCGTGGTCCTAATGTTACTGGTAAAACAAGTAGTTACGCAAAATTGTTATATAATTTATTGATAGTAATTATAGTCAAATATATAATTATTACTAGGAGGCCATGCCCCCTACGCGCGCGCGCCATGAATTTTTCTGCAAACATCTTTTTTAGGTTAATTGGTGTCTACTCAAACATAAAAGTACATTCACGAGCGTGAATTTTTGTTTTGGAGACATTCGATCTAAGGTGCTAGATTATATTAGGTTGTTTGAAAAGTCTCGAGCCTGAGTGATCAAACAACATTTTTTGAGAAAATTTGAATTTATTCTTCAACATAGTTCCCTTCCACCTCGATACACTTATTCCAACGAGTTTCTAAAAGCTCAATGCCTTTTTTATAGTATTCGGCGCCCAACTCCTCAAAACAGGCGTTTGTTTCAGCAATGATCTCTTCATTTAAGTAAAATCTCTTGTCTGGAGAATAGAGTGGATGAGGAATCAATTCAAAGCCCAATTCGTGTATTTTTGCCATTGCGATTGCGGAGGTGTGAACCGGTGCGCTGTCATGATGAAACAGCACTTTTTTGTGCGCCAATCGTGCTTTTAAGGTTAGCACTTTACAAGAATGATAAGAATGTTATACCAGTGGCGCCATCCGGTCGTCAGGCCCGGGACTTTTCAAACGACCTAGTACAGGAGTGATGGACCGCCATGTTTGTACCACTGTGCTTGGCGCACAATTCAAATTTTGATTCAAAAACAAATTGTGATTGTGATTGCATGTTGGTGCTCTGCAATACACCATTTTTGATTTATAAATATTTATTAATTATTATACTTAGCAATTAGTGGTGGATTAGTATCTAATATAATTTAACTGTCAAAGTATACAGCTTGAACTTTGCGCTAAATTAGAAGGTACGAAAATGGCGATTAGAATAGCTTTGCGTCGCGTGGGGCATGAAATGCAAAAGTGAATCCCACTTTAAACTTCATGGACACAGAACTACAAATATATATGCAAGATAAGAACTCGCATTCGTGAAAGTGAAAATGTCGGTAATTGATTTAAAAAATGTCCATCACAGAGGGAGCTGCAACAGAAGTTGTAAAATATACACAAAATAGCTATGCTAATTTCGAGGTTATGGTTGTATATTTTGGCGAGAAAATTATTTTATTTCGCGACAATTGATCAGATCTTGTCTAAAAATAACTGCTCTGCTGATTGAGGTTATGTTTGCAATTTATTGCGGAAAAATTATATTCTTTCGCGAAAATGGCCAGGTCTTGTCTAAAAATGTTTGCTGATGTGAAAAATTTGTTTGCGAAATGCTTTGCTAATTTCGAGTTTAAGTTTGTATGTTTTTGCGAAAAAATTATATCATTTCGCGAAAATATTATTTCGACGGAGAAAAATGGTGTCCATTCCCCAATGAAATGTATTGGCGATTTCGAGGTTATTTTTTCAATATTTATTCTTTTGCTTTTCTTGAATTGCTGAAAGAATATAAAACGGTAATTGAGATATTTTTTAATAATTGGAAGAAGATGAGAAGTAAAATACAATGTGAGTTTTTGAGGGGGCTTAGTAATATTTCTATAACAGAATTCATTTCCTGCAGAAAACATCCAACACAACCTCAAAATAATGGAACTTGTGAGGTTTTAAAATGATTTAGGGTGTCGTCCCATTATCGTAGTTTTCTGCTAGTTCTAAGGTCCGCGTTGTGTCACTAGGCATTTCAGCCAATGACATCCTTCTAGTCATCTTCGGACACTCTTTCGTTGGCTGAAATGCCTATTGACAAAACGCCGAATGCAGAACTAGGCAGAAAAACTCCGACATGAGATGGCGCCCTTATTGATTTTTCTATAAAATAATCCATTTCTTCCAGCGAACACCAAACATAACCTCAAAGCAATGGAACTTGTGAGTTTTGAAAGGGACTTAGTGATTTTTCTATAAAATTATCCATTTCTCCCAAGAAAACATCCAATATAATCTCAAAATAATGGAACTTGTGAGGTTTTAAAGGGATTTAGTGATTTTTCTATAAAATAATCTGTTTCCTTCCAAAAACACTCAATATAACCTCAAAATGATGGAATTTGTGAGGTTTTAAAGGGGCTTAGTGATTTTCCTATAAAAGAATTCATTTCCTTCTGAAATGGATTCCCTCTGGATGGATGGATGGATGGATGGATGGATGGATGGATGGATGGATGGATGGATGGATGGACGTATGGATGGATGGGGTAAGGTGGTATATGAAGGTGGGTAGAATGGGAGAAAGGTGATTTCTGGGGGTAGGTGGAGAGAAAAAGGTGGTATCTCTAGGGGGAATGAATGAAAATATGTGGTTTTTGGGATCGGTGGGGGGAAGTAGTATCTGTGGAAGGGAGATGTTAGGAAAAAGATGGTATATCGTGCCGGATGGACAAGAAAATATAGTATTTGGGGTTCTTGCGAGGAAAAGTATGATATCTGGCTTGAGAAGTCAGTGGCGGGAAAAATATTATATCTGGGAGGGGATGGATGTAAAAAAGGTGTTACCTGGAGAAAGTAGAAGGAAAAAGGTAGTATATGGCGGTGGGTGAATGGAAAATGTGGTATCTTGGGAGTGGAAGGAATAAGGTGGTATTTGAGCCTGGTGGAGGGGAGAAAGTGGTATCTAGGAGGGACTAGAGGGAATAGGATGGTATCTGAGGAGTGGAAGGAATAAGGTGGTATTTGAGCCTGGTGGAGGGGAGAAAGTGGCATCTAGGAGGGACTAGAGGGAATAGGATATCTGGGTGGATGAAAGGAAAAAGGTGTTATATGATGTTGGTGTATCTGTAGGTGGAATTGATGAAATTATGTGGTGTTTCGGATCGGTGGGGAGGAAGTAGTATCTGTGGGACGGAGATTTTAGAAAAAAGATGGTATATGGTGTCGGATGGAGAAGGAAATACAGTATTTGGGGTTGTTGCAAGGAAAAATATGATATCTGGCTTGGGAGCTCGGTGGCGGGAGAAATATTATATCTGGGAGGGGATGGAAGTGAAAAAGATGTTACCTGGAGGAAGTAGAAGGAAAAAGGTGGTATATGGCAGTGGGTGAATGGAATATGTGGTATCTGGTGGGTGGAAGGAATAAGATGGTATTTGGGCCTTGAGGAGGGGAGAAAGTGGTATCTAGGAGGGAATGGAGGGGATAAGATGGAATCTGGGTGGATGAAAGGGGAAAGGTGGTATGTGGTGTTAGGGATGGAGGAGAGGTGGAAGTAAAAAGGCAAGGGGCTATTCACTCTCGAGTATTCCAAATTTAACAGAAAATAACAAAAGGAATCGCAGCAAGTATCAGCGAGTATAACCGAATGGCACAAATACATTCGCGTAAAGAGCGTTCACACACGCGCAGAGAATACTCACGTATACTGAGCGCATGCGCACGACTTATTGATATTATGAAACTCAACGCGAGCAATATACTGTGTAAGATCACGAGTCATTGTATTTCGTGAAAATAAGGACGAATAAGAAGCG
>JAUMHM010000072.1:15421654-15433266 GCA_032362435.1 Melikaiella ostensackeni
AGATGAATTTTTTCACAAAAAAGATCATTTTCAACCAAGAAAGTTGAATTTTTAACCAAAAAAGATTACTTTCTTACCACAAAAGATGAATTTTTTAAAAGAAAAATCATTTTCAAACAAGAAAGATGC
This sequence comes from Melikaiella ostensackeni, assembly GCA_032362435.1. Lineage (NCBI taxonomy): Eukaryota > Metazoa > Arthropoda > Insecta > Hymenoptera > Cynipidae > Melikaiella > Melikaiella ostensackeni. The sequence continues at coordinate 15,421,784 of JAUMHM010000072.1, forward strand.
ATTTTCAACTAAATAGTTTCATGTTCCCCAAAAAAATTATTATTTTCAACCAAACAGTTAACTTTTAAACCCGAAAAGATATATTTTCAACAAAAAAGATAATTTTCATCCAGAAAAGGTGAATTTTCAACTAAATAGTTGAATTTACAAAAAAAATAATAATTTTCAACCAAACAGTAACATTTTAACCTTAAAATTTTGAATTTTCATTAAGAAAGTTATTTTCAACCGAGGAAGATGAATTTTCGACAAAAAAAATAATTTTCAGCCAAGTAGTTGAATTTTCAAGCCTAGTAAACGATTTTTCTAGATTACAATTGCATTTTAAAGCTGAAAAGTTGAATTTCAATCAAGAAAGATTAATTTTGAACCTAAATAGATGGCTTTTTTACCATAAAAGATGAATTTTGAACCAAGTAGTTAAATGGTCAGAAAAAAATATCGATCAAACGGTTGCATATACAACCAAATAGATCAATTTTCAAGCCAAGTAGACGAATTGGTTAGAAGAGAGTTAAATTTTCAACCTTAAAAATTTGCATTTTCAACAAGAAGGTTATTTTTAAGCGAGAAAGATGAATTTTTAAAATGAAGATGACTTTTCTACCCGAAAAAATGAATTTTCAAAAAAAAAAGATCAATCAAATAGTTGATTTCAAGCTAAGTAGACGAATTTTTTGTATGACAATTGCATTTTCAAGCTGAAAAGTTGAACTCTCTACCAAGAAAGATGAATTTTTAACCAAAAAAGATTACTTTTTTACCATAAAAGATGAATTTTCAACAAAATTCAACTTTGTTGGATTTTCAGAAAAAAAAATCAATTAATCAGTTGCATTTCCAACAAAAAAGTTGAATTTTCTAGTTGAGAAGATGAATATTCTTGGAAGATAGTTGAATTTTCAACTTGAAAAGTCGAATTATAAAAAAAAATAGCCAAGAAAGATGGATTTTTAACCAAAAAGAAATTTTTTCCATCATAAGAGATGAATTTTCAACAGAAGAGTTCATTTTTTAAGTTAAAAAGTTGAATGTTTTATAAAACAGTTGACTTTTAAGCCCAAACAGTTGAATGTTCGATAATTGTTTCTCGAGTAAAATAGTTAAAAGTTATAATTTTAAAGAATTTATTCAATTGTAATGACAATTTACGATGTATAAGAATTGTAGATGAAGTACTAATTTTTTGAACCCTCTCCATCCATAATAAATCGTGACCAATAGAAAAAGATTCATTTAATCAAGTAAAAACGTGATTTTTTCCTTGTTTTCAAGTTTAGTAATTTACGATGCGTATGGATTTTTTATCGCTGCATAGCTTTCGGAGGATAATTATACTTGTACAGGTAAATACTAATTTTGGCAACCTTTTTCATTTATTAAAAAATTAACATTGTACCAAAATAACAAAAAATTCGCTATTATTAGTTATTTCGAGCTTTATAATGGATCGGCGAGCATAAGATATATTTTGTTATGTAAATTTTTTGTGGGAGATCCGAGTACCAAACTGCAACTTCTGGATCCCCTCCGAATTTGAAAAAAAATTTCGCCTCGCCCCATTAAACAAACTTTATCAATGTCACTTATTTTCTTTTATATTTACTCGACTATTTATTAATCTTTTCCTTACCTCATCCATTAGGACTTGAAATTCTTAATTTTTTTAGCAACGGTCCCCATTTTATTTTGCCTTTTAATAATTCTTAATAAATAAATCCTTTCAACGATGTTGCTTGCTAAAAAATTGATTAGGCGACAATGACCGATGAGGTTTCGAAATGGAGCTTCAGAGACCAACGTACTTGTAGTTTCTGACCTAAAAGTGTCCTCAAGTATAATAGAGAAGGTGCAGCAATCTCTTTCTGAGATTGGCTCCTCGACCGCGAAAATTTACGTTGTCGAGTATTTCTCCGCTCTAACAATATACCTCTTTCCCTCTTTTCCTCCTCGTTTCAACCCTTCGCTCGCAAACTTCCTCCCTCTTCCTCTCCTAGTTTTGTTCTGCTCTTTTTTAACTCGGGAAATGTCCCCGGAGGCTGGGGACGTTTTAGCGACCGACTCGAAGCCACCGAGTTGAGAGTCCCGAAGGGCCAAAGAAAGGCGTGACTCAACTTCGAGTAATGAATTGCTAGCGAGATGATAAAAGAGTGAGTGGAAAGAGAGGAGAAAAGGTATTCCAGATGCGAAGTTACGGTTGGGATACTTTGAAACAAATATACAGTTCCACATATCCTCGGTTCGGAAAAAGAGAAACAAGTTTAGAAACTCATATTGAGCCTTTCATTTCTTATTCAGGATTGTAATAAGGGTTTCATCCAGAACTTTTATTATTCATAGTAGTACTATTCAAGAATCAATGAATACTCTTAAAACAGGAGACAAGAAATCAAGGATTAATGAATACTACAGTCCCTTTAGATTTCTCTGAAAGAGTTTTAAGCTTTCTCTTTGTTTGCCGGGATTTCTGAAACTTGTAAACATCTTGAGCACGTCTGGCAGAGCTGGAGAAATTCGCTAACAGATGTTGGCGTCCCCACCACCGATGCTCTTGCCTTGCTTACGAGATCTTTCGCCTCGTCAGCAACGCAAGAGCATCGGTAGTGGGGACGCCAACATCTGTTATGTGAGCAAATTTCCCGAGCCCTGCGTAGGCCTGATCTGGAGCGTTCGAAGATTCATCTCCATGCTGAGTCTACAAGTATAGATTGAACACAAACACGGACCCTAAAATAATTTAGATGTCGGTAAAAGTCGGTAAGAGGAATCTTTAGTTAAAAATACTCATGCTCGTCTACCTGCCTATATTCGTCTATCCTTGTTCCCTCTCCTTTCTTAATGAACAGCACTACCAGCCCTGTCTTTCATTTCTCCTGCCACCCTTCGCCTCTCCAAACCTAATTGCAAATCCTTCTCCAAAAGTCTCTTCTTTCATCCCTTCTCTACCATATTTCAGTGCTTCATTCTTCAAGCCATCCTCACCTGTTGCCTTCTTTCTTTTCATTTTTGCATTTGCCTTATTCACCTCTTCCCCACTAATCTCGCCTTCGCAATCCTCGTCCTCCTCTACTGCCCTTTTTCCTTCACCATTTACTCTATTTTCCACACCTCCTAACAGCCTCTTGAAATACTCCGTCTACTCTTGCATTCCAATTTCTTGTATCTATACCCTTCCTTACTCCTCTTTCCCTGCTTATCACTTACCATTCCTCCCCTCGTTTACCGCTTGCTCGACCTCTTCCATGTATCTTTCCTTCTTTTCTTTCCTCCATTCATTTCTTTATTACTTTCCATCCCTCCTTTTTTTCTCTCCTCATGTATACACAAACGATGGCCATCCTCTCCCTCCTTACCTTTACTCTTCTCACCTTTACCCCCTCAGCTTTTTCTTCTCTCTCGTCCGTTCTTTCATCTTCTATTAGTTCCCCTCGAACGCCTGATACCATGCCGCCCATCCTTTTGCCTCTCTCGTATTTTTTTCTTGCTTCTCGCGTCGTCTATACATACCCCTTCGGCAACGTTCGTTTCAACCCAACAAATGTAAATGAAAAGAGCGAAGGGAAAATGGCAGGTTTCAGCCAGAAAAGTGAGATTGGACGCTTGAAGATGTTTTTTTCTCTCCGCGAAACATCGTGTAATTAACGCTTTTGTCTCAAAAGCAGGAAAATAATCCCGAGATTTGAAATTTACCTGGCACCACTCCTCTGTAGCTTCTAGTCTTTTTTCATTGATTTTTCCCTCTCTCTCTCTCATTATTTTTTTCTTTCCTTATTCATGCTCTTTTTTCCTTTCTTGTGATCTACTTTTTCCTTTGTTTTGATTTTTGCTTTTAACCCCTCCAACGTTGTCTCCCTTCAAATATTCACTACTTACAGTTACTATTATTTTTTAAACAAGTTTAATGTCAATTGACTTATAATTTTCTACTAAGACTAGAAAAATCTTGATAAAGTATTCTTTAAACGAATTCTCAATCAAAAATGTCATAGTTGATATTTCAACAACAAAAAATTTAATTTCAAATAAAAATTAGTTGAATTCAACCAAAAAAGACGAATTTTCTACAAAACAGTCTAATTTTCAACACGAAAATATCAATTTGCAGCAAAAAAGTTCATTTTTGAAAAATTGTAGAATTCTCTACCAAAATTATTGAATTTTCAACCCAAGAAGACAAATTTTCAACCAAAAAGGATGGCTTTTTAACAAAATTGTTGAATTTTTAACCAAATAATTAAATTTTTAACCAAAAAAGATGAATTCTCTACCAAACAGATCCATTTTCAACCAATAAAGATCAATGTTTGAACCAAGAAGACGAATTTTCAATAAAAGAGTTGAATTTCTATAAAAAAAAAAACGGATTCTGAGTGAAAAAAGTAATAGTTGACATTTCAACTAAAACAGATTTTAATTTTCATCATAACAGTAGAATTTTAAACCAAATAGTTCAATTATCCACCAAAAAGATGTATTTCTAGTAAAAAAAGAAGAATTCACAATGAAAAATTTAAGAGACAATATTTCAACTAATAAAGATTTTAATTTTAATTTAAAAAAAGCTGTATTCAACAAAAAAGATGAATTTTCTACAAAATATTCTAACTTTTCAGACAAGAATATGAATTTTAAACAAAAAAGGTAATTTTTAACCAAATGATAGACTTTTCTACCAAAATTGTTAAATTTTTTACCCAAAAAGACGAATTTTCAACAACATAATTAATTTTTCAACCAAATATTTTACAACCAGAAAAGATGAATTTTCAAACCAAAAAGACGAATTTTAAACAAAAGAGTTAAATTTTCAATCAAAAAAGATTCTTTAGTCAAGAAAGAAAAAACTATGTCAACCAAATTGTTGAATTTGTCAGTCAAGTAGTTGAATTTTCAACCAAAAAAGATTTTACTTTTCAACATAACAGTGGAATTTTAAACCAAGTAGATGAATTTTCAGTGAAAAAGTCGCATTCTCAACGAAAAATATAGTAGTTGATATTTTAACAAGAAAATATTTTAATTCAAATAGAAAATAGTTGAATTCAATCAAAAAGACGACCTTCTAACAGAACAAATGAATTCTTAACCAAAACAGATCAATTTTCAATCAAAAAGTTGCATTTTTAACCAAAAAAGACGAATTTTTAACCAAGAAAGATTTTTTAATCAAGAGAGAAAAAAATGCGAACCAAATTGTTGAATCCTTAAGACAAAAAGATGAATTTTGTACAAAACAGTTGAACTTTCAACCTGAAAATATTAACTTTTAGCCAAATAATAAAATTTTTGATCGAAAAAAGTGAATTCTCAACCAAAAATATAATAGACTTCGCAACCACAAATAGTTGGATTTTTTTATTAGGTTCTATAAATTCAGTCCGCATTTAAGTGGAAAAACGAGAAAAGGGGAAAAGAGATGAATAAGGAAATCGAAAATAATATGCAAAAAAAGTAACTTATTAGAACCCTCTAATAGTGTATAATTAATTTGGAGCTGATTGATAATACAAATTTTTTTTTACACTCTAATCTTTTTTTTAGCTAAGATTCAAAAATACTTTGAACATTTTTGAAAGCGAGCTAAAAAAAATGTTTAAAGCACAAAAATGACTAGAAACACGTTTGATATAAAAAGTTTATCCCATTTCAATCCTTTTTTTTCGGAAATAATCCCTTTTTTCACTGAAAATTGAACTATTCACTGAACCGATGTGATCCTTGTCATGGTATTTTCATTTAATCGTATTTTGTTAAAAGTTCTTCTTTTTCCGTGAAAAATTAATCTTTCTACTTCAAATATTACGAATTTAAAGCGTTTTAAATTGGATTTAATACAGTACCCACATTAATTTCTGTTTAAACAATTTATTCCCTTGTTTTCGTGAAATACCTCCTCATCAAGAAATATTTAAAATTGATATCATTAAAAAGAATCTCTTTTAAAACGTCCTGTTTTCTAATGTTTCGAATTTCTGTTCAAGATTCTTGAAAAATGAATTGAAAATTTGTAATGAGGGGAAAATTGGTTCAAAATTCTTGATTTTAGGTGTTTTAGGGCATCTTTAAAATTCAAGGGAAAAATAGTGGAAAAGAAGAAAAATGATCGTGTAAAAATTTCGTATTTTTAAACTGTCTCGGAATAATTTTCCAGAGAAAAAACGTCGTCCGCTATGTCGTTGACAGCAGTGCGAAGAACAGGAAAGTATGAACAAAATCGGTTTGGAAATTAAGACTCATATTTTAAAAAACATTGCGCTTGTTCAAATTTCATTTTAAAAATAATTATACTTATCGTGGACGAATTTTTACATATTTTTCGTGACAAGAGTTTGGCACTCGACACATTTGACATCAGTAGAGAAGTCGCCATACTGTCTGATGTTAAGCATGGTTCACAAGGTATGAGATAGGAATCTCCGTCCTGAAAGTTTCGAGATCCGTCGCGTTGGTATTACAGTTTAATATGAAAACTAATAGGGAATTGGAATCAATTTCAAACTTTCTCAAACGTTAATGACGTATGTAAAAAATGAATTGCATGTTTGATTGGAGGGGGCTATTTTATACTGTCTGATCTTAACCATGGTTCACAAGTTATGAGATAGGAATCTCCGTCCTGAAAGTTTCGAGATCCATCGCGTCGGTAATGCAGTTTAATATAAAAACTAATGGCGAATTTGAATCAATTTCAAGTTTTCTCAAACGTTAATGACATATGTGAAAAATGAATTGCATGTTTGATTGGAGGGGGCCTTTTTGCAAAGCAAAATTTCGCAACTAAAAAATCATCTCTAAACAATTACAACTCCTATCCTCCTCGTTTCATGCACCTAATTTTTATTATTTTCCAAGTATGTTTTTCAAACCAAAAAATCAGGAAAAAATGTTAATAATTATTCTTGTCCAACTTAAACGAATTTTTGTTTCCGTTTATCAGTTTATTTTTTAGATTGTCATATTAATCATATCTATTAATGCAAAACTAAAAATATAAGTGTTGTTTTATTTCACTCATTTGTTTATTTTATTCATTTTATTTCTCAAGCAAAATTTTTACTTATTTTTAACAAGCCGCTTCACTGCTGAGTAGTGTGTCTTAAATTTAAAGCATTTTTGGGGCAATTTTAATATTTTAATTTTAATATTTTAATTTTAATATTTTAATATTTATTTTTTATATTTTATTTTATATTTTATTTATCATTTATATTTGAGTATTTGTTATTCGCTTATATTTAATTCTATTATTTTATATTTAAAATATTTTAATATTCGCACATTCCAACCATTCTTTCTTCGGCCTACCTCTAGGTACGCTACTACTCACTTTACCTAAATACACTTGATTCGTTAAGCGTTCTTCATTTATTCTCTCAACATAACCAAACCATCTCACGTAAACTTTAACCGCGGAAAATTTGACCTGCAACAAAATTTAACTTTAGTTCTTTCTGTGATTTCATGAAACTATTAGCCCATCTCGTGGGAAATTGAACGCATCAGATGTCAGTATAGTGAAAGCATCCTTCCCAGGGTTTTAACAGCCGTAATTTCAGAACAGTCGTCATTAATTAGTGAGACAGGAGAAAGGGGATGAAAAAAAGAATAGTTGTGAGTCGTACAAAGCTAATCGTAGATTACTCTGAGTTATTCCATTACGCCTATTCGCGTAGTTTGCACGCATGTCCCATTCACAGTGCTCGTAAAATACTTGATGTAGTGCCACGCAAGAATCGGAAGCCACAACGGAAATTAAATTATTGAAAAAATTCTCTACAATACTCTGTAGCTGTCAGTTTGAATAGTTTTATAGCACTTTACCTCGTTTAAATCTCTTACTATTAGGGAGAAATAATGAAATGAGTACTTTATGCAAAAAAGATAGTAAATAAGAACGGAAAAGGGGGAAATATTGGAAGAGAGAATTAAGAACACGGAAAAGTGAATAAAGAAGAAAGGAAGAATGAAACGCTGAAGGAAAAATATATAAAAAAAGAAACCATGAAAATTGTATAAGAAAATTAAGGCAAATACGATTAACAAATGTAAAAGAATATTGAAACGAAGAAATGAGTATGGAGAATGAAGAAAGTATTTTTTAAAAATTCTCAGAAAAAATGTACTTGAATTGAAGCGAATCAACACCACTAAAATTCATGACTGCGTCTAATCGTCCTGAAAAATTGGAGGGGTTGCACAGTGAGCTGAGAGACACCGAAAACTGGCAAAAATTCAAGATTTCGTCGGATTTGCGTGAAACTTGGTATAGGAGGGTTTTTGAGGTCTCTCATTTCGATTTTGACGTCAAAAGTTGCAAATTCAAAATGGCGGGTACAATATGGCGGCCAAAATTTTAAAATTTTAATCTAGATTTGCCTAAAACTTAGTACAAAGGGATTTTTGAGGTCGCTGATTTCGTTTTTGATGTCAAAAATTACAAATTCAGAATGGCGTATCCAATATGGCGGCTAAAATCATTTTTTACAGATTTGCTTAAAACTTGGTACAAGAGAGTTTTTGAGGTCATTGATTTCGATTTTGACGTGAAAACACACGAATGCGGAATGGCCAATCCAATATGGCGGCCAAAATTCAATTTTTTCAGATTTGCCTAAAATTTAGTACAAGGAGAGTCTTGAGGACGCTGATTTCGATTTTGATGTGAAAAGTTATAAATTCAAAATGGCGGATCCACTATGGCATCTAAAAATTTTTAAATTTTTTCAGATTTGCCTAAAACTTGGCACATGTGGGTTTTTGAGGTCGCTGATTTCCTTTTTGATGTCAAAAGTCACAAATTCAAAATGGCGGATCCAATATGGCGGCCAAAATGTATTTTTTCAGATTTGCCTAGAACTTAATACAAGGGAGTTTTCGAGGTCGCTGATTTCGATTTTGAAGTGAAAAGTTACAAATTCGAAATAGCCGATCCAATATGGCGGACAAAATTAAATTTTTCTTTTAGATTTGCCTGAAACTTGGTACAAGGGGGGTATTGAGGATGCAGATTTCGATTTTGATGAGAAATGTTATAAATTCGAAATGGAAAATCCAATATAACAGCTAAAATTTTTTAGTTATTTCAGATTTGCTTAAGACTTGGTACAAGGGGGTTTTCGAAGTCGCTGATTTCGATTTTGACGTCAAAAGTTACAAAATTCAAAATGGCGGGTCCTATATGGCAGCTAAAATTTAAAGATTTTTTTGGATTTGCCTAAAACTTGGTACAAGGGGATTTTTGTGGTCTCTTATTTCCATTTTGAAGCTAAAAGTTACAAATTCGAAAAGACCAATCCAATATGGCGGCCAAAATGAATTTTCTTCAGATTTGCCTAGAACTTAATACACGGGAGTTTTCGAGGTCGTTGATTTCGATTGTGACGTGAAAGTTACAAATTCGAAATAGCCGATCCAATATGGCGGCCAATATTACATTTTTCTTTTAGATTTGCCTGAAATTTGGTACGAGGGGGGTATTGAGGATGCAGATTTCGATTTTGACGAGAAATGTTATACATTCGAAATGGAGAATCCAATATAGCAGCTAAAATTTTTTAGTTATTTCAGATTTGCTTAAGACTTAGTACAAGGGGGTTTTTGAAGTCGCTGATTTCGATTTTGACGTCAAAAGTTACAAATTCAAAATGGCGGGTCCTATATGGCAGCTATAATTTAAAGATTTTTTTGGATTTGCCTAAAACTTGGTACAAGGGGATTTTTGAGGTCTCTTATTTCCATTTTGAAGCTAAAAGTTACAAATTCGAAATGACCAATCCAATATGGCGGCCAAAATTTGAAATTTTCCCAGATTTGCTTGAAACTTGGTACAAGGGGATTTTTGAGATTTCTTATTTCCATTTTGATGCCAAAAGTTACAAATTTGAAATGACCAATCCAATATGGCGGCCAAAATTTAGAATTCTTCTAGATTTGCCTAAAACTTGGTACAAGGGAGTTTTTGAGATCGCTGATTTCGATTTTGACGTGAAAACTTGCAAGTTAAAAATGGCGTATCTAATATGGCGGCAAATTTCTTAAAATTTTTTGAGATTTGCCTAAAACATGGTACAAGGGGGTCTTCAAGGTCGCTGATTTCGATTTTGACGTGAAAAGTGGAAAATTGAGAATAGCGGATCCAATATGACAACCATAATTTTTTAATTTTTTTAGATTTGCCTGAAACTTGATACAAGGGGGTTTTTAAGGTCACTGATTACGATTTCAACGTCAGAAGTAAAAAATTCTGAATGGCGGATCTAATAAGGTAGCCAAAATTTGAAAATTTGTACATATATGCTTTAATTCGGTACAAGGGGGTTTTTAAAGTCACTAATTTCGATTCTGAAGTTAAAAGTTACAAATTCTAAATGGCGGATCCAATATGGCGGCCAGAATTTCCAAATTTTCACAGATTCGTCTGAAACGTAATAAAAGGAGGTTTTTGAGATCGCTGATTTATCATTTCACGTTAAAACTTATTATTAAGGAAAATCCAAGTCTGAAGGAACCTGAAATTTAAATATATTGCCACAAAAACTGTTTACAACAATGGTGATTGTTAACTTTTCAATTATTTTTGTGATCCTATATTATCCGATCCTATCGTATCCAATCCTATCGGATTCCATCCGATCCTATCAAATCCTATCTCTCCCTACTACTCCCTCACTTCCCCTCCCATCCCTCCACACCCACTCACGTGCCATCCCTTCCCCTCCCCGAACTTTCCTCTCGCCACTTCCTAACTTCCCCTCCCCACACCTCACTTCCACTACCTTCCCCTCACTTCCCAGCCCTCATTCGCATCCCTTCGCGCTATCATGTCCCCCACACTTCTCATCGACACCCTTCCCCTCACTTCCCTTTTCCTCACATCCCTGTTCCTCACTTACCAAACCACTAACCACACTTTCACCCACTCCCCCCCTCACTTTCCTTCTCTCACTCACCCTCTCGCCACTTTCCCTCCTATCGCTTCCTCTTACATACCCATCACTCCATTTCTTTTACTTCCGCTACCGGAAAAAAATTACGACGGACGGACACCCAACCGACACTGTAAAGGTTTCTGCCCGGGGCTACGAAACCCTTAAAAGACAGGAATAAGGTAAAGACCGCAGTTCTTAACCCCCGACCAGTTCGTAACCCAGCAAGCGTTTAAATTGATTTTTAATATAATACAATAGAAGCTGTTGGCTGATGTGAATTTCTTTTTAAAGTAAAAATGAAAATGTACGAAAATGATATGAGATGATAGGCATTATTTCACGTTTATCAATTCGAAAAAAAAAATAAAAACGTCGCGCTCTGCTCTCTACCGTGACACAATATACTTTCAGACCAGCTGACTATAAGACCAGTACTGAAATGACTCCACGAAACTTGACAGCTCGGTGTGTTGTGAGTAAAAAAGTGGCAATCCAGTGGACAGTGATAACGTTCGTCTTGTTTCGAGTGCAATCATTTGAGTAAGTAGCTTTCCA
>JAUMHM010000072.1:15439956-15454287 GCA_032362435.1 Melikaiella ostensackeni
TCCAGTGCGAACATTCTTCGAAATTTTTGTGGTTTTGTAAAAATAAATACGCAGTTTTTAAATTTATTAGATGGAAACCTGGATAAGGATCATTTTGTTTTCCCCTCTTCCACATAGAAAAAGTGTTTTCCTTAATGTTTCTATTTCCTCACTTCCTGCATTGGGAATCGAACCCGCGCCAGCGTGTTGGAACTTAAAAGACAATCACAATACCGCATGAGCCACGATGACTCCCTCTCTTACAGTGTTGTGTAAAATCAATCACATTAATATTGCTTGAATATATTTTCTCTTCTCGCTGATTATAAATGATCGGATTTTGTGCTATAGTAAGTAACAATTTTACGATTCACTAATTGCTGGTCATTGTACGAAACCTAAGTAACGGTTTAAGGATCGCAATGAATCTTCTTCAGAAATTCACTTATCTGTCTTTAAGAGTAATTTTCGCCTGTGTATCAAATTAAAGAGAAAAGGGCCAATGGATCCATTCTCGCAAATTACATACTTCGACAATATTTGAATTATCGTCTCGGTACTTGGCACAAAAACATACTCTTAAATTTTCACGTTCAGGCATGTATTTATATTTCTCTTCCTTAAAAAAAAAAAATGTATGAAAACTCCAGATCGGAAAGAGATTTTTTAGAAAATTCTAGATTTAGAATAATAAAAAAACCCCCTGATGGTTTAAACATTGTAATGAGTATTCTTAAAGTTTGTAATCTGAAATCTTTCTTTTTATGTGTGTTTTATGTCCTATACAATATTAAGTAACCATAAATAAGTTTGAGATACAGATAAAGAAAATGTGACACATCAATTTTATGACTTGGAAGTTTTTTGAGGGGAAGTAGTAACGGCCGATACCGCAAACCAATAATAATTTAAACGGAGGCCATTTGTTTTTAGTTATTGAGCAAAAGCTCCAACACGAAGAACCTATCCATTGTGTGGACGTGTGTACATCAGAAAGGAGGTGCACTTTACAGATCCGCATCGTTTAACTCCCATTCTATTTTTATGTGTTTGTCCCACTTAATTTTCAGTTTAATTGAAATCGTACTATTCTGTCATCAATCAATGAGTCAATTACTATGGTTGTCAATCATACCAGGAAAAAATAAAAAGCGATGATGAAAAATGAACTGTTATAAAAAAGAAGTTTTTTCATGCATTTTTCCTCCACGAATGGCCCTTTTTAAATTCAATAAATCCTTAGGATTTAATAAACGCTTTTCGGGTTTTTACATATCAAAAATTCTCTCCCACACGAGATCGTCAGACATTAAACTCTTTTAGCTCTAATCCCTTCCCAAAATCCCCAACTCTCATGATAAGCCTCCAAGCAATGCTAAAAGTACTCATTCCTGTGGGTTTTTTAATCTCTAAAATCCCCTACCATCTGCAGCCAGATTCTTATCAGAAGCGCTCGCGTTTGCCTTAATATTTGATTAGGGGAGCGGAAAACTGCAGAAAACCAAAACTCGAGAGTGCAGCCGGTTACCGGCAGACGAGTTTTGGATGTATTCCATAGCATCGAGTGCCCACATCCAGCCTTGGCGGCAAACCTCCCGATCGACAGTGATTAAACGTAGTGAAAACACGTCTAAACGAGAATCCCAAACGGTCACCCATCCGAGCGCTAACCGCGCCTGCCCGCGCTCAACATTTAAGACTTCGACGAATCTAGAATCACCACCCAACTACTACCGTCGGTATATTATTTTTTATTATCTCAAAAGTCTGTAAAGGAGGTTTTTAAAAAAAAAATTCCGTGTGTGCGTGTGTGTGTGTGTATCACCAAACTCTTCTTATAATAACTCGAAAACAAGTAGAGCTAGAGTTATGAAATTCAGAGGGATTGTAGTCCTAAATAATGCCCATTAATTATTAAGCCTTAGAGTCTGTTCGGATAAGAATAATTTTTTTCCCGTTTTATATTTTTCTAAAAAATTGTTTTAAATGTAAATTTTTTTGCAATTTTGATTATACTAAAAAAAATTGTATACGTAGATTTCAATGAAATGCACTCTCTTTAAAAAAAAAGTTTGAGGTTAATTCATCGAATATCGTAAGAATGACCGCAAATGAATTTGGAAAATTTGAAATTAAAAAAAAAAATTCATTACAGTATTGGCAGTAATATCAGTCTCTGTAACCCGAATTTTTTTAACACGCAGCGGTATTTAATAGATTTAATTGAATAGAATGTTTATAGCTATCTCCATACAAAAATTTTCATGTTTAAGAATTTTAAAAAATTAAAATTTTACGTTTATAAATAAATTTTTCTCAATAATTAGGCATACAGTAACATAATGAGTACTAAATTTGTTGATTTTGACAACCTGAATCGATTGATGTATTTAGAAGGACTCTATGATCAAAAAAAAATTTCTAACATTTGTGAGAGAAAAACTTTTTTAATTTTGAGAATATACCACTATTGTAATTTCTAAATCTGTTCGTTATGATGAGACAAATCGGTTGATGTATTTAACAGCCCTACATGACAAAATAGAATTATGATATATACAGATTTCGCGATTTGTTTAACGTTGAAAGGATAAAAAGTTGTCAATTTTTGGAATACACAAATATTTCGAGTATAAATTTTATTTGTTTAGATGAAATGAATCTATTGAACTATATAAAAATCTTCTACGATCTATGAAAAATTAACAATGAACAATAAGTAATAATAAGTAATGAGAAAAATGAGATAAATAAGAAACAATGAATAACAAAAAACGCAGGCTGAATTCGCCCTTTTTATTTCTTCAAATTCCTTTTCAATTCAAAATACTCTTTTCCATCATTCAGCCTCCATTTATAATCCCCTTTCCACCCCCTCAGACTCATTTTAAAACCCAAAAACTCCTTTTACATTCCCTCAGACTCCCTTGAAAATGAAAAATCACCTTTTTCATCCCTTCAAAATCCTTTTTCTATCCAAAATCCCCCTTTCCACCCCCTCAGACTCATTCTACAATCAAGAAACCCTTATTCAATCCCCTTAGACTACTTTTGCAATTCAAAATCCCCTTTTCCACCCCATCAGACTCATTCTACAATCTAAAAACCTCTTTTTCATCCTCTCAGGCACCTTTACAATCCAAAATCCCCCTTTTCCACCCCTTCAAACTCTTTTGCAATCAAAAATCCTCTTTTTCACCCCGCCAGAGTCGTTTTCCAGCTCAAAAACGCCCTTTCCATCCCGTCAGACTCTTTTGAAAATGCAAAATCGCCTTTTCCATCTCCTCAAAATCCTTTTGCAATCCAAAATCCCCCTTTTCACCCCTCAGACTCTTTTTACAACCCCTAACCACTTTTCATTCTCCTGAGACTCCTATGAAAAACTGAAATCGCCTTTTCTATTCCCACAGACTCCTTTTACAATTCTAAAAACCCTCTTCAACCCCGCCAGACTGTTTTTGCAACCCAAAACCCATTTTACATTCCCTCAGACTCCTTTGAAAATCAAAAATCGCCTTTTCCATCCCTTCAGACTCCTTTGCAATCCAAAATCTCATTTTCCACTCCCTCAGACTCCTTTTACAATCCAAAAACCACTTCATTATCCCTTCAGGCTCCTTTACAAATCTGAAACCAGCATTTACATCCCCACAGACTCCTTTTACAATTTCAAAAACCCTCTTCAACGCCGCCAGACTCATTTTGCAACCCAAAACCCTTTTTACATCCCCTCAGACTCCTTTGAAAATCAAAAATCGCCTTTTCCATCCCTCCAGACTCCTTTTGCAATCCAAAATCCAATTTTCGACTCTCTTAGCCTCCTTTTACAACCCAAAAACCCCTTTTCTATTCCTTCAGTCTCCTTCAAAAATCTAAAACCAGCTTTTAAAACCCCTCAGACTCATTTTACAATTCCAGAAGCCCTCTTCAACCCCGCCAGACTTCTTTTACATCCCAAAACCCCTTTTTCATCTCCTCAGACTCCTTTGAAATTGTAAAATCACATTTTCTATTCCCTCAGACTCCTTTTGCAATCAAAAATTCCATTTTTACTCCCTCAGACACCTTTGGAACTCTAAAACTCCTTTTCTATCCCCTCAGACTCCTTTTAAAGTTCAAAAAACACTTTTTAAACAAGATACATCATATAATATGAACGCACGCATCAGATTACTTTGTAGCGGGTTTTACTGTTCTAAATATTAAAAAGAATAAAAAGAGATTATTTAAGAATATTTTACATATTTTTTAGGAACAAGAAAAGATAATCGTTCGGTTCGATGTTGGTTGGTATAATAAATAAAAAAATGGTAAAAAGAAAATGTTACCGACATTCAGAAAACTCAAAGATTCGTTTCCGTGCTAAATTTAGCATGGACACGAACCTAGGAATACTGAAGATTTCGATAAATGTCGATAACAGGAATCATTCGTTAGAAACACCTCAACTCATCTTTTATCCCGATTTTCAACTTAATTAAATGTACAATTCATTTTTATTTTTATTTATTTTTGAAACCCTTGTTTCAGTTTATAACTTTCTTGAATTCCAGCTTTTTTTGTAATTACTTGGATTCGAAACAATGAAAATCATAGTGTGTATAAAAGCAGTATAAATAATTTCACCAGACAAAAAAATGACAAGTTAATTGAGCACGTGCGCGACTCAGTAATTTACAATCGCGACGTTGAATGGACGTCTTTTCGAAGCAGAAATGATCAATCGGCGACTCGAGCATTTCCTTGCGTACCCGTTAATCAGATGTAATTACTTGCGACGTGAAATTGAAAACCTCTTACATTCACGCTCTGCGTTCATACCCATGTTTATCAGTTGAATCGACACATTCTTGCTTAAATTATTTAAATATTTACTTATCACGAATTGATTCTTATAGTTAAATTAGATTAATTTAAATAAATTTGCATGATAAAAAATGTTTTTCATTTTTTGTATCAACATAATAGGTTGGGCTGGAACAAACAATTTTTTCCGAGGGATTAATTACTCGGATTTTTGGTGTACACTAGAAGAGGGGGTAAGGGTCGAGAGAGACGCGCTGAGAGCTCAGCGGAGTTCAGCAATTTTGTAGCCACAAAGCGGGCAGTTCGAATACTCGTGCGCATATTTCGCATTTATTTTCAAATACATGCGGAAAATTTTCCTTTTATTAATTAGTCTTCATGATATAAAAAGGTCCATCCTTTATGATAACAAAAATCTACATTTGTACAAAATACAGTTGATAAATATTATGTATTCCTACTGGGAATGGTTCATACGGCCTTGAATGTTTGTATCAAAGAAATTCTTGGAAGAGCCTCACGGTCATCGGAGGCGATACCCGAAACCGGCGTTAAATGGGGAATTGAGTGTATATAGAAAATAGAAAACGATTATAGGATAATCAGCATTGTAAAAATCTGTGAATTATCTTGATATCTTTAAAATTGCTCGAAATTGAATTGAAATCCTTTGGAAATTTTTTGAAATCTGTTCAAATCCGTAGAAATTCGTTGAAATCTTTTAACCCTTTTGAGTTCCTTTGAAATCTTTGAAATAGTTAGAAATCTGTAGGAAAAATTTTCAATTCCTTGAAACTAAAATAAATTAAAAAATTTTCTCAAGTTCTCTAAACATCCATTAAAATTCCTTGAAATTCGTAAAATCCTCTCAAATCTTTGGAAAACTTGGAGGTCCTATAAAATTCCTTAAATCTCGTGAAATTCTTAGAAATTCCTCGAAATCTTTGGAAATCATACAGAATTCTTTGTCGTCCTGTGATTTTTTTTAATTTCTTGAAATTCTTTAGAATCTTTTGAAATAACTTAAAAAGGGGCCGCTAAAATGCAACAAAAAACTTGCCGTTTTTTTCCCTGTTAGCAAACATTATTCAGAAAAAAAATTAAAGACCAAAATTTCCTTTTTTCAACTCAATAAATATGTTAAAAATAAAAAATTGTCCTCTTCCAGCCCAGAAAAAAATTCTCCCCTCTCATTTCAAGGAAAAAGTAAAACTTGTCTTTTGTCAACTCAATAAAAATGTTGAAAACAACAAATTCTCTCTTCCGATTCAAAAAAAAAATTGAAAACCAGAATTTCCTCCCTCCTGACACACCAAAAATATTAAAAATAAAACAAATCCCTCTTCCAATGAAAAAATAAAATTTTGATAATAAAAAACTCTCTTTTCCAATTCAGAAAAAAAATGAAAACGAAAATGTTCTCCCTTCTAACATAATAAAAATTGAAGAATTTTAAATTGTTAACCTTCCAAATTTAACTACAAAAATATCGATTCTGCACAAAAAATCTTTACACAGCAAAAATCTTTAAATTTCCTTGATATCTTTGAAATCGATTGAAATTTCATTGAAATTCATGAAAATCCTTTGATACCTTTGGAAATATTTTTGACTCCATTAAAATCTGTTGAATCTATTAAAATATATAAAAATCCCTTAAAATCTTTTAAAATGTTTTTAATTCCTTCGAAATCTTTGAAATGGTTAAAAATCTGTCGAAATAATTCAAACAATCCCGTGAAAATAAAATAGATTAAATTTATTTCCTAAAGTTCTCTAGAAATCCCTTGAAATTTATAAAAGCCCTTAAAATCTTTGATATCCTTGGAGGTCCTATAAAATCCCTTAAATTTTGTAATTTTTTTTTTAATTTCTTGAAATGTTTGGAGATCCTCTAAAATTCTTTGGAATCCCTTAAAACTTTTGAAATCTCTTGAAATTCTTTGGAATCTTTTCAAATAACTTGAAATCTTTGAAATTCTTTGAAACTATTTTGATTCAATCATGTTCCTTGAAATGGTTCAATCCGTAGAAATCCTTTGAAATAAAATTTAAATTATTCCCTAAAGATCTTTGAAAATTCGTTGAAATCCCTTAAAACCCCTTAAAGTTTTTGGAAATTGTAAAAATTCATTAAAATAAGTATAAATAATTTGAAACCTCTTGAATATTATTTAAATTAAACTTATTCATAAAATTTCTCCAAAAACATCGTTTAAATCCCTAGAAATCAGTAGAGGTTTAATAAAATCCTTTAAATCTTGTTAAATTCCTTGAAATACCTTAGAATCCCCCAATATCTTTGGAATCGCTAGGAATTCCGTAAAATTTAATTTAATTTAATTTATTTTCCAAAATTCTCTAGAAATCTCTTGAAATCCTTGGGAAACCCTTAGAATCCCGGAAATATTTGGAAATCTTTGAAGTTTCCTAGAATCCCTTAAAAAGTTTCCAAATTTTGCAAATAATTTCATATCTCGTGAAATTTTTATGAAATCTGACAAAATCGCTTAAAATCCGTGAAAATTCTCTGCAATTTTTTGAAAATCTTTGAAATTCATAGAAATCCATTGACGTATTTGGAAAATTTCAATTTTTTTGGAATTCTGTAAAATTCCTTGAAATCTGTAGAATCCTGTGAAATTCTTAAAAATAATTTGAAATCCTACGTTATGTACATGAATAAATCATACGTTTGTAGATTCTTAATTTTTTACATAAATTCTTTCAATATTTTGACGTTATTCATTTCCATACTGATTTCTTTTAATGATTTTATATAATGATTTTTCTAGAATCGCAAAAAAAATTATAAGAAATTCATTATAGGAAAGACCTTATGGACCTGTACTGAATTTCCTATAATATTTTTTTGTCCGCCGTAGACCGAAAGTAAGCCCTATCGGTGTCGTTTTGCGTGCGGAAAGTTGATTTTTCCGCACTAGGGCGGTAAAATTTTGAGTGTGCGGAAAGTTGATTTTTCCGCACTAGTGTGGTGTTTTTTCAATATATTTTTTGTATTTCGTTCATTTAAAATTTACACCGACTTGGCTTACTTCCGGTATACAGCGAAAAAAATAGTATATTTCGTATCAAGCATGCAAAAAGACATCGGCTCAGCTTACTTTCGGCATACAGCGAACAAAAAATATCGTTCGTATCACGTGCGAAACGTATTTTAACGCGCGAGTGAGTCGCGACTCGCTCTTGCGTTAAAATACGAAATATACGAAAATAATATACGAATATAATAATAATAATACGAAATATACTATTTCGTAAGGGGGGACTACAAGGGTTTGTAAAAGATTGCATGGAATTGCGATGGATTGCATGGGATTGCATGAGATTCCACGGGATCGCATGCAGATTGCTGTGCGTGGGATTGCTAGAAATTTCATAGAGATTGCTCGAGATTTTATAGAGATTGCATGGGATTGCAAAAGATTGCATGTGATTGCACGAAATTGTGCGATTTCTGAAAGAAATTTTTTGTTTAATTCCCAAAATTTCAAAGAATTGGATTATTATCAATGTCATCGTCATAAAAAATGTTCTGATTTTACAAAATCTTGAAATTATCAAAATATATGGAACGAAAAAATCTTTTTTTTTTCGTTTTTTCTTTATCGATAATTGAAAATTTGACTGTAGGTAATTAACAACCGATTGCAGGTGTAGCGCAAATTGATAATTAATTGAGCTGAAATGTACTGAATAGGGAGGGTAAGACCCTTATGGTCGATACACTAATTGACTCTTGAATATTTATAATTAAAGAATTAATACCAGAGACTCGCGTATTCTCCGTGGAAATTGATTACAACCTAATCACCATTACACAAGCCGGTTAATTTCTTTCACATAAAGTAATCAAAACGGTACCTTCTTCCTTTTTCGCAATTAATAAATTCTCCAAGTTTAAAACACTCTTTTCAATTGAAACTTTTTTCTTATTTTTTCTGTAATTTAATGTCTAATAAAAAATGAGAACTGAAAGTTGAATGAAAAATGAATGAAAAATGAGTCTCGTTCTCTTCGTAGCCTGGTGGTCATTAGTACCAGATTGGTGATGTAAAGACCAGGGTTCGAATCTAAGTGGAGCTAGAGAGTAATTTTTTCAAAACTAAGAATAAATTCAATATTTTTAAAATATTGATATAAGGCCACGTAGAGAAAAAAAAGACTAACATCAACTATAATTATTTCTAAACAGATTCTTATAGGTATTATTTCTCTATTTGAGAAATCGAACTTTCTTCCATTTTCCTTGAAGATTCAACTGAGTTATTATCAAATGGCTATTTTCTTACCTATTAGAATATCAAAAGGGCATTTGAATATTGTTGGAGGGAATACTAATTGATTCGACAAATACACCGCGGGGCTTATAACGTTATTAGTAACCGATAAACCAATTACAATGTTATCGAGTCCCCGTTATCATCAGAGAGCCAACATGAAGGCTTCACAAGTTTCCTAACCATAATCAAGTAAGAGAATACTGCAGGCAATTTACCATCTGCTCATCTATATTTGAATTACACTATTTTATAGAAAATTATCATATTAAATAAGAGCGAGCAATAAAAAAGAAAAAAAAAATTAATACAAATCCACTCACCGCCATATTTAACTTTGAATAAGTGATATTCATGAGTCGAATTAACTCGACTATAATCCGATTCGATTCAGCTGAGAATTGAGTCGAAAAAATTCGATTCGAGGAGGCGCGTGAGTCATGAGTCAAATTATTTTCGACATCGACTCAAGTTGTGATCGAATCGAAAAAATTCGATTCGATTCAGCGCATGAATCAGTCGAATTTTCGACACCGAATACTCGTAGAGCTCTTAGTCCAGTCAATCTAGAGATTTATCCTGCGTAAAATAGTAGTACTTTGAAAATTTGACAGATGGTTCTTCAAACCATCTGATAAGATATATGCATAAAGTTACAGCTGAAAAGCTGTGCTCCCCACTCAAAATGGCGTTCAAATGGCGAAATTCATGTTTTTTTTACATTTACTTATGGTTTGCACAAAAACAACGAATCGCACAACGAAATGTTGTCAGTCAAAGTTGAAGAGCATGAAATTCTCTAAATTATCACGCATTTTCAAAAAAAAACTTGATTATTTTACTTGCAAATTGATTATTAAGTAAGATTCTTCTTAAAAATTCAATAATTAATTGAACGGTGAGAAATTAATTTTTTGGAATGTGAATACCCGATAATGATATCTTCATTATTGAGCAATGTTCACTAATTTTTTTAACCACATCGATATTGTTCTTTCTTGAATATTACATTGTTAATTTAGAAGAGTCCTTTTTTGTTATTACTGCAAGCGTCAATCCAGCAATCGCACATCGTGTTCCGCCATTGAAATCGATACTCGAGCGTTTATATTTATTGAAACAACAACGAAACTTTGTTCTTCATTAAGTTGCAAAAATTTTTCATTTTGTAACTAAGGGCAACTTTTCAAGTGATCGTATTTCCGTGAAAAAAATACGCAGCTCATTGTAATTTTGTACAGCGAATGCATGTATTTTTTGAAAAATTTTGACGCAATTTTCAATTGTTTATAACAATTAGGAGCGAAGAATGCAATTTTTTAAATACAATTGATATCCCCGCTTCTAATTAATATTAAGAGTTCATATTTGGGGTGGTGATAAAAATACCTTAAGCCTTTCCATATATCCCTAAGACTTTCGATTTGAACCTTTATCACGGGGGCGAAGGCAAGTGAAAGTAACCGCTCCGCGGAGCGTCAAGGCCGCGCAGCCGAGGGCGCTGGGGAGGGGATAGCGATTTCCCACTTTCCGTCGCTCGCGCGGAAACGTAACGGCGACTTCAAACTCGCTCGAGTAGTCGTATCTTCTTAACTACTCGATGAAAATTGATAATTCTTTTTCTAATTTAAATGAGCGCATCGAGAGTAGGAATAATCTTGACTCGAGTATGCGCTAATGCAGTTTTTTCATCGCATTCTTTGCAATTGAAAATTGCAACTACATTATTACTCAATAAATGTTTATTCAAAATGTCGAAATAACGTTTGCGAATCATCGCAAATGTGCGTTGCAAATTGTTTGTTTACCTCATCACCTTGCCGTAACTTTTTTTATACCAATTTCTCGGTAGAATAGTACATCGGTACAACTTTCTCCATTTTTTTTGCTTCTTTATTTCACACACATGCGTCTTAATATAACGATGTAGACAAATGACTTAATGTTCAGAGTACATAATATTTATACGTATCGTGCAATTTTCGCTCGCCTTTCTTATTCGTCGCAATCGGGTATTGTCTTAACGCCTGAGCTACAGGTGCAACTGCATAAATTATGTTTGCACCCCGTCGTTCATTCACAACTTATCTCCTTTAACAAATCGTCGGCGAAGAAAATGGAAAAAGTTGTGCCGATGTATTATTTCACCGAGAAATTGGCATAGAAAAAGTTACGGCGAAGTGATGAAGCGAGCAAACAATCTGCAACGCACGTTTGCGATGTTTGGCAAACGTTATTTCAACATTTTTAGTAAACATTTATTGAGAAATAATGTAGTTGCCATTTTCAATCGCAAATAATACAATAAAAAATTACATTAGCGTACTCGTATTCTCGAGTGAAGATTATTCCTCCTCTCGATGCGCTCTATTAAATGAAAAAAAGAATAGTCAATTTTCATCGAATAGTTTAGAAGATGGGACTACTCGAGCGAGTTTGAAGTCGCCGCTGCGTTTCCAAGCGAGCGACAAAAAGTGAGAAATCATTATCCCCTCCTCAGCGCCCTCGGCCGCGCGGCCTTGACGCTCCGCGGAGCGGTTATTTCCACTTGCATTCGCCCCCGTGATAAGGGTTTAAATCGAATGTCTTGGGGATACATGGAAAGGCTGTAGGCATTTTTATCAACACCTCAAATTTGAACTCTTAATGTTAATTAGAAGCGGGGATAGTAATTGTCTTTAAAAAATGGCATTCTCCGCTCCTAATAGTTATAAACAATTAAAAACTGCGTCAAAATTTCTCAAAAAATACATGCATCCGATATACAAAATTACAGAGAGCTGCGTATTTTTCTCACGGAAATATGGTCACTTGAAAAGTTGCCCTTAGTTGAAAAATAAAAAATGTTTGCAACTGAATGAAAAAACAATTTTTTTGTTGTTTCAACAAATATAAACGCTCGAGTATCGATTCCAATGGCAAAACCCGATGTGCGATTGCTGGCTTGACGCTCGCAGAAATAACAAAAAAAGGACTTCTCTAAATTAACAATGTAATATTTAAGAAACAACAATATCGATGTGGTTACAAAAATTAGTAAACATTGCTCAATAATGAAGATATCATTATCGGGTATTCACGTTCCAAATAATTTATTTCTTACCGTTCAATTATTTATTGAATTTTTAAGGAGAATCTTACTTACTAATCAATTTTCAAGTAAAGTAATCATTCTTTTTTAATGCGTAGTAATTTATAGAATTTCATGCTCTTCAACTCTAGTCAACAACTTTTCGTTGTACGATTCGTTGTTTTTGTGCAAACCATGAGTAAATGTAGAAAAACACGAATTTCGCCATTTGAACGCCATTTTGGGGGGAAGGGGGAGCACAGCTTTTTAGCTGGCACTTTTCACATAAGTCTTATAAGATGGTTTGGAAAACCATCTGTCAAATTCTCAAGGTGCTACTATTTTACACAGGGAAAATATCTAGATTGACTGGACTAATCTGGTAACTCATGAAACTTAGCACGTGTTTTTTGGAAGGCAGTTTTCTCTCGAAGATATCACTCTGAGGAGGAACATCCAGAAGAAACAACTTCTCCCAACTTTCCGATGGCATTTTAAATTTCTTTAGCCCTTTTTTGTATAATAGACCCTCGAACATAACTCGAACACCGAAGTCAAGAAGCACTTGGTTGCAAAAAACACACGAGAAAAAAATTCCACTTTTCAATCCCAAAATATAATAATGACAATGAAAACTCAAGCCAAATTCGACGATTCCATCTACTCATTTACATGTTTCCTTTCCACTGTTTGAAACTAAAAACTCAAGCAAAACACTAGAACGGCAAGGTTGAGGAGTTGGTGGCTTTGTAAACAAATGACGCTCGCGAAAGACACTGACGCTCGCGAAAGACACTGACCTTCGTTACGTTTAGTTGAACTTTCGAATATTCATATAATTTAATTAAATACTCAAACAATAAAGCATTAGAATCATTTCTCTCAAAATCTAATTTTCTGCAATTTTTTACTTTCTCAAAAAATTTTTTTTCTCGAATTATGTTATACTTTCTGAATCAACATTTCATTTTCAGATAAAGTTTGAAAGTATTTCGCTAAAACTTAAGGTAATCAGCTTTTTTTTATCTTGGAATTGGCTACCATTTTGTTTCGTTTTTTCTCGATATTTTGGATTATTGAAATTACCAAATAGTTTCTGGAGCCAAACAGTTTGTTTTTCAGAAGTTCGAAAGTATTATGTTGGAAACTGTGGGTAAAAGGTATTTTTTGAGTTTTCAATTGGCTGACCTTTTGTATTTTTCTCAAAATTTCGAATTTTGCATTTGCTTGAGAATAAATTATTAAATTTTTTATCATTTTTTGTTAATAACTTCAGGAAATAGCAATTTTGGGCCCATTTAGATGGCCGTCATTTTGTGATTTCCCAAAATTTCAAGTTTTAGACTATAAAGATATTTCGAACATCCCATGTGAATGTTTGTGCTAGGAAATATGATGATTCGAATAAAAATTGAAAAAGTTATGCAAATTTCTCGTTTTTGCGTGAAATTGAAAAAAAAGTATAAATAAGGTCCGCCCTATTGCACATTACTGATTTCTATCAATTTTTAGTGAAAAATGGTAAAAAATTTTCACCAATTTTTATGGTTTTATAATCCCAGCTTGCTATTACTCCGCTTCATCGATCACTTGCAACGTTAATACCACCAGTTTTTTTGTCCATCCATCGTGCTTTTTTTGGTAGGTGAAGTGAGGGGTCGGCGGAGAAAGGGTTCAGGGAGGGGTAGTTTAGAGTTGGAAGGTGAATTGGTGTGAAGGGTGAGATGGAAAGTGGAGGGAGGGCTACGAAACATTTTTTTGTGGGCGCATGTTACCTACTTTGGCTAATTTTGAAATTATTTCTGAGACAGAAATAAACAATAAATAAATAATAATAATAAACAATAAATAACATTTTTCATTGAGAAAAAAATATCATCAGATTATCTAAATCAAAATTTCTGTGTCTCAATTTTTCTTATCTCCTCACTTTTTTTCATATATCTATTCGCTTTCCAGAAAAACTGCAAATTTCGATTTTTTAAAATTAAAAATGAATTTTTTCTACAGCGACCCTGGCAAATATTCTGATTTTTTTTTAGAAATACATGTCACATATCCCAGATACAAAATCAGAAGAAAAAAACATTCTTAGTGTTCGAAAACTTAAAACAAAACTAAGGTTATTAATAATAATTCAAAATTAAACCTTTATGTACATGAGAGCGATTTTTA
>JAUMHM010000072.1:15493372-15504288 GCA_032362435.1 Melikaiella ostensackeni
AAAGTTTTCTACAAAGTTGTACGCAATTACATTCATAAACATAGAAGCAGTGTCGAGTTTGAAAAATCGTCGCGCAAAGTCGCGTGATCACGGAGCGCGAAAAAATATTTGTTGGATAAAAAAAATTGGAATGAAAAAAAGATGCGTCTTGATGCGTAGAACAACCACATATTTTTTATTTTGAATTTGTACGCATTTCAAGTTTGGATCGATTTTCGGGAAAGTATTGTCCAGTTCGAGTGTCGGATCCCCTTATTGCATTTCTTATTTGATTATTACATAAAAAATAGAATTTTTTCCGATAAAAACGGCCTGGTTCGCAAATCTTGTTACTCTTCAGATTATGTATGCAAAAAACTAGCCAAAATGGCTTCTCCGTTTGGACTCAGTTTTACATTTAGGATTTGCCCATGATTTCGAAGGCCCTTAACAGTATATTGTGTATCAAGAGCGTAAAGTTGTCAATTCTCACGAGTTTTGTTCATAACCCGCATCTAAAGTTTGCCTTTAAGGGCATGTGAAGCGGGCGCGAAGTAACGTTTTCCGTCCGGAGACTAATGAAGTGGGCGCAAAAACCTACTTTGCGCTTGCTTCATCTCCGGATGAAAAAAAATACTTTGCGCACACTTTACAAACACGAAAGGGCATACTTTCGGTGTAGTTAAGACAAAAGGGGATTTTTCATGTTCTCTTTCTTGTATCTCTTTTTTTTCTTCTATTCTGCTTTTCATTTTTTCTTAGTTTTCCGTATGGAATGTTCTTCCAAGTTACATATAATCATACGAGTATTCGATTTTTTATAAACAATTCTTTTTTAACACGAAATTTGTTTTAAATCAGAGATTTGCATTATTCATAATTCTATGATGCTGCATGCAAATTTGATTTTTTGTCGATAAATCCGAGTATGGTAATTTTTTCAATTTTTGCACCCTTCGCTTTTTAAGCTGATTCTGCTTTCACGCATAGCAAATCGAGAGAGTGGGTATTAATACGGCTGTAATAGCTTCGAAATTTCATTTTTCTTGTCCGCGTGATTTTCCAACCTCGTTTTAGGCACCCACGATTTATGAAGTTGAAAGCAGCATGAGGTGCATACAAAAGAAAATTGGAAATTCGTCTTTGTGGGTTGCAAATTCAACTATTTTAGTGGAAAATCAACTTCTTTGCTCAAAATTCATATTCTTGGGTTGAAAATTGAACTGTTTTCATTTCTTTCTTCATTAAAAATGTCCTTCTTGTTTGAAAAATTTAACTCTTTTGTTGAAAATTCTTCTTTTTGGTTTAAAAATTCATCTCTTCTGTTAGAAATTTCACTTTTTTGTGAAACATACAACTGTTTGGTTCAAAATTAGTATGTTTTAGTTAGGCATTCAACTACTTTGGTCAACATTCATTATTTTAATTGAAAATTCATGTTGTCAACTGAAAATCTAACTATTCAATTTTTGGGTAAAAATGTATCATTTTTAGTTAAAAATTCAACTATTCGGTTAAAAAAACATGTTTTTTGTCGAAAATTCGTCTTTTTTGGTAGGAAATTCATCCTCTTGGCTGAAA
Source organism: Melikaiella ostensackeni (assembly GCA_032362435.1). Lineage (NCBI taxonomy): Eukaryota > Metazoa > Arthropoda > Insecta > Hymenoptera > Cynipidae > Melikaiella > Melikaiella ostensackeni. Next base: position 15,494,933 of record JAUMHM010000072.1, read on the forward strand.
ATTCAACTATTTGGTTGAAAGTAAATGTGTCTTGTTGAAAGTTCGTCATTTTCGGTAGAAAATTAATCTCTTTGGTTAAAAATGCAACTGTTCGGCTGAAAATTAATCTGGTTTGGTCGAGTATTCAACAGTTTTGTTGAGTATTCACCTGTTTCGGTCGAATTCAACTGTTTTTATTTAAAATTAACATACGTTTTGGTTGAAATATCAACTTTTACATTTTACGTTGAGAAATCATTTTTTTTGGTTGAAAATCGTTTCAAACCTCGTTTCAAGCCCGCACGATTTATAAAGTAGAAAGCAGTATGAATTGGATACAAAAGAAAATGGGGAATCGTCTTTTTGGGTTGCAAATTCAACTATTATGGTGGAAAATTAACTTTTTTGCTCAAAACTCATATTTTCGGGCTGCAAATTTAACTGTTCTGTTTTCTTTCTTTTTTAAAAAAGTTCTTCGTGATTGAAAATTTAACTCTTTTGTTGAAAAATTCATCTCTTCTGGAAGAAATTTCATTTTTTTGTAAAAAATACAGCTGTTTGGTTGAAAATTAATCTGTCTCAGTTGAGGATTCAACTATTTTGTTTAACATTCATCATTTTAATTGAAAATTCGTTTACTTGGTTGAAAATTTAACTATTTCGTGAAAAATTTAGTTTCTTCTTGGTTGAAAATTCATGTTGTCAATTGAAAATCTAACTATTCCATTTCTGGTTTAAAATATATCTTGTTCAGTTAAAAATTCAACTATTCGTTTAAAAATTCATGTATTTTTTTAAAAATTCGTTTATTTTGGTCGAATTCAACTGTTTCTGATTTATAATTAACATCTGTTTTGGTTGAAATATAAACTTTCAAATTTTACAAGGAGAATTCATCGTTTTTGGTTGAAAATTCGACTACTTGGTTGAACGTTGAACTACTTTGTTAGAAATTCCTTTTTTTAGTTGAAGATGAATTTCTTTGGCTGAAAATTTAACTATTTTGATGAAAATTAGTTTTCTTTTGGTGAACAATTAATTCTTTAACTAAAAAAATGAATGTTTTTGTTGAAATTTAACTATTGGGTTCAACATTTTTTTTTGGGTTGAAAATTCAAGTTTTATAATCATAAATCCGGGTTTGGTAATTTTCCAATTTTTTCTCCCTTCACTTTTTAAGCTGATTCTGCTGAAAAATTAATCTCTTTGGTTTAAAATGCAATGGTCGAGTTCAACTGTTTTTTATTTAAAATTAACACCTGTTTTTGCCGGAATATCAACTTTTACATTTTACGTAGAGAATTCATCTTTTTTCGTTGAAAATTCAATTACTTGGTTGAAAGTTGAACTACTTGTTAGAAATTCCTTTGTTCCGGTTAAAGTCTAATCTCTTTGGTTGAAAATTTAACTATTTTGTTGAAGATTAGTTTTCTTTTGATTGACAATTCTTTAACTAAAAATTATTTTTTGTTGTTGAAAATTCAACTATTCGGTTAAAGATTCATGTTTTTTTTTAAATTTGTCTTTTTTGTTATAAAATGAATCCTCTTGGCTGAAAATTCAACTGTTTGCTTGAAAATTAATGTTTCTCGTTGAAAACTCGACTTTTTCTGTAGAAAATTAATCCCTTTGGTTAAAAATGCAACTGTTCGGTTGGAAATTAATCTATTTTCGTTGAAGATTCAACTATTTTGTTGAGAATTCGTCTATTTTGATCGAATTCATCTGTTTTTGATTTAAAAATAACATCTCTTTTGATTGAAATATCAACTTTTACATTTTACGTTAAGAGTTCATCTTTTTGGTTGAAAATTCAACCTTTTGGTTGAAAGTTGAATAACTTTGTTGGAAATTCATTTTTTTTTGGTTGAAGATTAATCTCTTTGGTTGAAAATTTAAGTATTTTGTTGAAAATTAGTTTTCTTTTGGTTGAAAATTCAACTATTTTGCTAAAAATTCATTTTTTTTAATTTGTCTTTTTTGGTATAAAATTAATCGTCTTGGCTAAAAATTCATCTGTTTGGTTGAAAATTAATGTTTCTCGTTGAAAACTCGTTTCTTTCTGTAGAAAATCCCTTTGGTTAAAAATGAAACTGGTCGGTTGGAAATCAATCTGTTTTGGTGGAGGATTCAACTCTCTTGTTGAGAATTCGGCTACTTTGATCGAATTCATCTGTTTTTGATTTAAAAGTAACATCTGTTTTGGTTGAAATATCAACTTTTACATTTTTCGTTTAGAATCCATCTTTTTAGTTGAAAATTCAACAATTTGATTGAAAGTTGAATAACTTTGTTAGAAATTCCTTTTTTCTATTTTTCTTTGGTTGAAAATTCAAGTATTTTGTTGAGAATTAGTTTTCTTTTGGTTGACAATTCAACTATTTTGTAAAAAATTCATGTATTTTCTTGAAAATTTGTCTTTTTTGTAGAAAATTAGTCTTTTTGGCTGAAAATTTAACTGTTTGGTTGAAAATTAATGTATCTCGTTGAAAATTTATCTCTCTCTGTAGAAAATTAATCCCTTTGGTTAAAAATGCAACTTCTCGGTTGAAAATTAATCTGTTTTGGCCGAGGATTCAACTATTTTGTTGAGGATTTGTCTTTTCTGCTCGAATTCATCTGTTTTTGATTTAAAATTAACATCTGTTTTGGTTGGAAAATTAATTTTTACATTTTACGTTGAGAATTCATTTTTTTTTTGTTGAAAATTCAGCTACTTGATTGAAAGTTGAACTACTTTGCTAGACATTCCTTTTTTTGGTTGAAGATTAGTCTTTTTGGTTGAAAATTTAATTATTTTGTTAAAAATTAGTTTTCTTTTGGTTGATAATTAAGTCTTTAACTAAAAATTGATCTTTTTTGTTAATAATTCAACTATTTGATTCAAAATTTATGTATTATGTTGAAAATTCGTCTTTTTGTGTTGAAAATGTAACTTTTTTTACGATAAATCCGAGTTCGGTAATTTTCCAATTTTTGCTCACTTCGCTTTTAAGCTGATTCTGCTTTCACGCATAGGAAATCGAGAGAGTGGGTATTTATACGGCTGTAATAGCTTCGAAATCCCATTTCTCGTGTCCGCGTGATTTTCCAATCCCATTTTAAGTCCGCACAATTTATGAAGTAGAAAGCATATGAAGTTCATAAAAAAGGGAAATATCTCGCTCAGCTTCTCCAACGTTTGGCATAAGAAGGAATATCTTCCAGCCAAGAAAATATTTCCGGTGCCAGGAAATTAAAATTCAGAAGAAATGTTAAGAGTTCGGGTAATGAAGATTATAAGAGGCTTTTGAGGTTTAAAGCAGAATTGTAACACATGTATACAAAAATAAAAGTAACTTGTATTTATTTATTAACTAGCATAATATTCGCGCGCTATAGCGCGCGTGTAACATTACGTTGAATGTGAATTCCACCTAGACTTTTTTCAAAATTTATTTTTATGGATTGAAATGTTTATTCATTTAATTGTCATGTTAACTTATGTAAATACAACAATTGTAATACAAAATTCGCTTCCTCCTTGAATTTGTAACTGTAGAGTTTTCAATTGCTGAAAATCGAAGAAAATTGTATTTTCATTAGTTAAATCATATAAAAAACGATGATAAGATAATCAGCATTGAAATAAATAATAGAAAAATATTGAAGGAATTAATGTATAAAGTAGAGAAACTACAAAGGAATGATTTATTTTAGACCACTCGTGACCTCATGTGGAAGTACACAAAAATAGCGATTCTGCACAAATAAACTTTACGCAGCCAAAATCTGTGAATACCCTAGGTATCTTTAAAATCGCTTAAAATTTTATTGAAATCCATGAAAATTCTTTGGAATTTCTTGAATACACTTGATATTTTTGAAAGTATTTTTAAATTCATTAAAATCCTTGAAATTTGTTAAAATCCGTAGAAATCCCTTGAACTCTTTTAACCCTTTTTGAATTTCTTTGAAATCTCTGAAACCTCTGAAATAGTAAGAAATCTGTGCACTTCATTGAAAATGAAATAAATTAAATTTATTATCTAAATTTCTCTAGAAATCCTTCGAAAGTTTTAAAAACTTCTAAAATCCTTTAAGCTAAACAATTGTCATACTGAAGTGTTTTAAATTTGTGATTTTAGATTGAAATCGTAATTTTAAGTAGTTTCCAATTATATGACTGAACTATGAAGATCAATGTCGTTAACCAGGTTAATGCAATCAAAATTGAAAAATTTGGAGCACTTTTAGAAATTTAAATTTAAAATTCAACTATTATGGTGAAAAATTAACTTTTTTGCTCAAAATTCATATTTTCGGGTTAAAAATTCAACTGTTTTGTTTTCTTTCTTCATCAAAAAAGTCCTTCTCAGTTTAAAAGTAAAACTTTTTTGTTAAAAATTTGTCTTTTTGATTCAAAAATTCATCTCTTCTGGTAGAAATTTAATTTTTTCGTGTAAAAAATATAACTATTTGTTTAAAAATTAATTTCTTATACTTAAAGATTCAACTATTTTGTTCAACATTCATCGTTTTAGTTGAAAATTAATTTCTTTATTTGAAAATTTAAATATTTTGTTGAAAATTTTTCTTCTTCTTGGTTAAAAATTCATTTTTTCAACTATAAATCTAACTATTCGATTTCTGGTTAAAAATGTCTTGTTTAGTAAAAAATTTCAACTGTTTGGTTGAAAATTAATGTGATTTGTTCAAAATTCGTCTTTTTCGATAGAAAAATAATCTTTTTGGTTGAAAATGCAACTGTTTGGTTAAAAATTCAACTATTTGGTTTAAAATTCATGTATTTTGTTATAAATTCGTCTTTTTTAGTTGGAGATTAATCTCTTTGGTTGGAAATTTAACTATTTTGTTGAAAATTAGTTTTCTTTGGGTTGACAAATCATTCTTCAACAAAAAATTTATCTTTATTGGTTGAAGTATCAAGTATTACATTTTACATTGAGAATTCATTTTTTTTGTGGCAAATTCAACTACTTGGTTAAAGGGGGAATTACTTTGTTAAAAATTTCTTTTTGGGGGGTGGGGGTTGAAGATTAATCTCTTTGTTTGAAAATTTAAATATTTTATTGTAAATTATTACTCTTTGGTTTACAAATTATTCTTTAACTTAAAATTTACCTTTTTATCGAAAATTCAACTATTTAGTTCAAAATTCATGTATTTATTTATAAATTCATCTTTTTTTGTTGAAGATTAATCTCTTTGGTTGAAATTTTAACTATTTTGTTGAAAATTAAATTTCTTTGGGTTGACAAATTATTCGTTAACAAAAAATTTATCTTTTTCGGCGAAAATTCAACTATTTGGTTCAAAGTTAATGTATTTTGTTGAAAAGTCGTCTTTTTGGGATAAGGATGCAACTGCTTGGTTGAAAATTAATCTGTTTTGGTTGAGGATTCAACTATTTTGTTGAAGATTCGTCTGTTTTGGTCGAATTCAACTGTTTTTGATTAAAAATTAACATCTGTTTGGTTGAAATATCAACTTTTACATTTTACGTTGAGAATTCATCTTTTTGGTTGAAAATTCAACTACTTGGTTGAAAGTTGAATTATTTTGTTAAAAATTCCTTTTTTTGGTTGGAAGATCAATCTTTTTGTTTTAAAATTTAACTATTTTGTTGAAAATTAGTTTTCTTTTGGTTGTCAATTAATTCTTTAACTAAAAATTAATCTTTTTTGGTGGAAATTCAACTATTTGGTTCAAAATTCGTGTGTTATGTTGAAAATTCGTCTTTTTGGGTTGAAAATTCAACTTTTTTGGCGATAAATCCGTGTTTTTGGTAATTTTCCAATTTATAACGTTATTATTTTATATTGTATTTATAACGTTGTTAAAAATTCGTTTTCTTCTTGATTGAAATTTCATGTTGGTAATAGAAAATCGAACTATTCCATTCTTGGTTAAAAATGTATCTTGTTTAGTTAAAAATTCAACTATTCGGTTAAAAATTCATGTTTTTTTTTTTTTTTGAAAATTCGTCTTCTTTGGTAGAAAATTAATCCTCTTGGCTGAAAATTCAACTGTTTTGTTGAAAATTAATGTGTCTTGTTGAAAATTCGTCTTTTTTGATAGAAAATTAATTTCTTTGATTAAAAATGCTACTGCTCGGTTGAAAATTAATCTGTTTTGGTCGAGGATTCAACTATTTTGTTGAGGATTCGTCTATTTTGCAGTTCCGTAGCCATAAAGCAGGCACTTCGAATACTCGCGTGCATATTTTGCGTTTATGTTTAACTACACGCGGAAAATTTTCTTTTCATTAATTAGGCTTCATTATTGAAAAAGATCCATCCTTTATGTTGAAAAAATCTACATTTGTACAAAGTGCAGTTAATTAATATTATGTATTCCTACTGGAAATTGTTCTTACGGCCCTGACTGTTTACATCGTAAAATTTCTTGGAAGAGTCTCACGGTCATCGCAGACCATACCCGAAACCGCCGTTAAATGGAGGTTCCAGTTTAATTTATATTTGAAATGAACCTCGCCTTTTGGTTGCTAATAAAGATCTTTATTATTATTATCATTATTATATATTTTCCTGTGCATTATAAATTCTCCTTGAGGATAAAAATTAAGAAATATTTGGATAAAATCATTATGTAAATTTTTTAAATAACATTTTATCCTAAACGCGTTGTATATATGAGACCTTCTGTGTTATCCTGGGAGGTCTAACTAAGTCACTTGCTTGAAACTGACGTAAATGCGAATTTAATTTGACGAGTTGAGTTACGGTTAGTAAATATGCTGAAACTGTTGGGTCAACTGTGTGCCTACAAATATTGCAAGTTGCCTACCTCGGGACTTGAAGGACTTGGTAGATTCTCGAGTCATTTTCCTAAAAATATATTTCAAATGAATATTTATTTTTATAATAAGTCATGTTGGAATAAAAAATAACTTGAAATTCTATATTTGTGGGGTTATCAAACTTTTAAAATCAAATTTAATCCCTAAATAAATTATGCAGTTCTGGAACGGCGTCTTTTTATTTCAAATAAAAAAACGTTGATTCTGATCTCAGATTATGTTTAAAAATGAAATGGAATTAAAATCATTGTTATCATTCGCCTCTTGTTATTATTCTTTTTATTAAAGGAATGTATTTTATATATGCGGGCGTAATATAATCTTTGGTTTGAACATAAAAATGTAATAAATTAAGAAATTGAGATTTGTATCTGCAATCTGTGTGGTTTCAATTTTAGATCATTATAATTTAAATGGCAAATATAGTATCAATTTATAATTTAAGAAATGGTTTGAGAAATGGAATATTTTGAAAGCGTATTCTTTAAAAAAATCACTAAATTTATTGGTTTTGAATTAGGAATTTTTCGAATTGGATTTGCTTGAAGTGGAATTTATTTTTGCACATTTAAGTTCATTTTTAAACAGTTAAAATGATTTTCTTAAAAATCCTCAATTAAATAAAAGGTTCTATTCAAATCTGTTTAACTTCAAACTCTTACCAATTTCGCATTTGTTGAATGTTTAATATTTGAGTTTGAAAGGGACAAAACTCTAAAGCTACAGTTCGAATATTTGCATTTAGCACTTATTAATTGAAAAAATTTGCGACATCGAATACTTCGATTATGAAATAGGCTAGAGTTAGACATCAGATGCAATTTAAAATTATACATTTTGGAACCTTTCAATTTGAAATAGTTTTCTTGAACCTTTTGAATTCAAAATTATTGTTGCTCAACATTAAAAGATTTTATATTTTATTTTATATCATTATTAAAAATTATTTATTCTTGAAGGCTGTCAATTCAAAATTGTTAAATTTCATATAATTGAATTAAAAAATTTGTTTAATAATTTCTCCCGTGCAAAACAAGAAAGTGGGAAATAAATTTGGTATTTAGCCCCCCCGATTCGAATTTGTTTCTAATATATTCAAATAAAAAACATTTGCGAAACAGATGTTGAATCTCTAATGTAGTTACTGCTCTTTTGTTTTGTAGTTTTGTACGGCAGATTTTTACTACCAATGTTTTTTTTCAGAAAAATGCAAGTAATGAGAAAGTTATTCTAGTTTTTGTAAAAAAAAATCTATATTATCTTCTAAAATTCTAAATAGTATATTGTGCGCTAACGGACAAAAACGGCTGACTTGAGATGAGTGTGAAGTTTGCCGCCCGAGAGAAGCGAGGGCAGCAATCACACGAGTCTTAAATCACAGCTTTTGCCCTATAATGCACATATTACTTTTTGCAACAACCGTATATAAAGTTGCGAACTTTTAAAAGCCCATGAAGTATGTATCAAAAGTGAGTCGATTTGTGACCGATTGACGAAACAAAATTACGTAAACATTGCACGGAAAAATAGCCTGTTACTTTGAAACTGTCTAAAGGCTTCTTCGAAACGGTGGTAGATAGCGCCACTGAAGGCATCATTTTTAACACGCTAAGTTCACTTTTGCTCCTGCATCATCGGTTACAAATCAGCCATTTCTGTCACGCGAAACGGGCGTAAAAACTCGCATTTTTCATGCGGGTGATGCAAAAAATAGTTCATTTTGTGATTTATGCATAATAAAACTTACAATAAATTCTAAATTATCTTAATTTTGTTGCAGCATCATATAAAATTGAGGCATGGAAGACACAGACGACAACATGGAAGTAACCACATACCCAAAACATATATTTTGGACCCGAATGAACCAGAAAGAGGGAACTGGGGACCATGGTTGAATCCCAGTTCCTGCTCCCGTTCTTGTGGTGGTGGAGTTTCACATCAAACGAGAACTTGTCTCGATATAGAGTAAGTCGATCGATCAATTATTTGTGACATGAATGTCACGAAGCAAAAAAATAACACAGAAATGACAGTTTTTTGATCAATTGAAGCTGTTACATATTCTGCAATCTCTTTTTGTTTCTATATTATGAAACCAAAACACAAATAATTATATGTAAATAATGTATATTAAGTTAATAATAATACACTAAAATTAGGAACTAATGAAATAGGCAGTGGATGCTCTGCTGGTACCGGTAAAAAAGTTCTCTACCGATACCGGTAAAGAAGATTTTTCCGGTTATTTTTGAAAACGTAACTGAGCGTGGTGATTATAATTATAATACACTAAGTACTTTGCCTTATATACAATATTTATTGATATACATACATCTATTATGGCAAATTTTAGTTAACAGGCGTTGTTAAGAAACTGAGAAGTTTGGATTATCCAAGGTATTACAGAACAAATAGGAAGAGTTCTCAGTAAACATAACATCCATACCATATTTAAACCACCTACGAAAATAGGGCAACTTCTAAACAACCCTAAAGATAAAAAGGCACCTCTCAGTGATCCGGGAGTATATAAAATACCTTGCTCTTGTGG
>JAUMHM010000072.1:15516472-15543959 GCA_032362435.1 Melikaiella ostensackeni
ACATTGTCTACATTTAAATTTGTAAATTACACATTGTTTTTCCAGTTTCTCATATTTGTCTTTACCTAATGTAACAACCAAGTTGCTTTTGAATGGAACTCTGTATATCGTATGTAACCCCAATTTTCCTAACATTGATTTCAAGATTCTTGAGATTTTTTCCAAAATAAGGTAGGACAGCCGTATTGAATCTGTTGTAATCTTGTACATTGTTTTTGTTCTGATTATTGCCTTTACTCTTAATTTGAACAATTTTGTTATTCATATGTTTGTCAATAAAAGCAATAGGATAATGGTTGAGAAAAAGAATCTGTTTGCATGATTCAATATTCTTTTCATGGAATATAGGATGAGATAATTAAAGAGCTCTATCAATTAAATTCTTTACTTCTCCTTCCTGAAGAAATAGTTTTTCTGTGCCAATCAGTAATAATATAATTTTCAGCAGTTTTTATTAAGGTCAGATGAAGAAAATTCAATCTACCTTCTGTTTCAATTTCAACAGTGAACTGTAATCTTGGATGTACGAGTATACTATTAAATACATTAAGTAGGGTATCTACAGGTTGAGCATGCAAAGATAATACAGAATCATCCATATATCTTGCATAAAAGTCCAATTCAAAATTAATTCTGTTAAAAACTTCATTTTTCAAATCCTCTATCACAATTTCGGCAATAATTGTGGACAAGATTGAGTCTATTGGAGTACCAAATTTCTGTTTATTGAAAGTACCATTGAATTTAAAATAAACGGAATTGAAAACATTCAATAGCATCAAGAAATTGTTTTTCGCAATTTTAGTGTGAAGTTTTATTTTATTCCATCTATTTTCAACAGCAAGTTTAACTCTTTCATATGGAATATGAGGAAACATAGCTATTACATCAAAGGAGACAAAAACGTGATTTGTTGGTATTTTAACATTTTCGATTAATTTTAAAAAGGCAGCACTGTTTTTAATTGATCTTGCTGAAAGAGTAACTGCTCCTTTGATAAAATTTTACCGAGAAGTTCTTCTAATTTTCTGGTGGGTGAACCTACTGTTTTAATATTGCAACTGTAATACTCCCTCTATCAGCCTTAGTAATCAATAATTCAGGATGACGTTTTGAAAAAGTTTCGTTTAAAATAATCCTTCGATTAATTCTTTTTCTTATATGGTTTGTGGAGTGCCATTATTCAAAAATTTATTCGATAAACCAAATCTTGCTCTGAATTCTTGTACTTTGTTTTCTGGTAATTTTGAAATATTGGCTTCAATGTCTTTAATGATATTTAAGGAATCGAATATCATTTTTTCCACTATATTTGTTATTAAAGTCCTTACTCAACCTTAGAATGTTAATTACTTATTCTGGAATCTCTACGTTAGAAATATTTAAAAAACATGGGTGAGGTTGGTTTTGAAAAAGAGTTAAGTGAATATTTAGAGTCAATTTTTGGATATCACCTTGGATATTGAGAACGTTTTCAAATTTTCGTTCATGTGTTTCATTATTATTGAAGACTCTCTTTATTTCTCTTGTTTTTGAAATCGAAACAAACTTTGTTGTTGATATCTAAAATCTTTTTTGGAAAAACCCCATGAATGTTACATTTTATCAAAAAATCTTTCGGTAACGCAGCTGATCTCAGTTTTTTACTGATTGAATGAAAATCTTTAATATTTTTTACTGGTCCTCCACCTCAATTTCCATCAATTTCCTTAAAGTCCGTTTTACCAAAAAATTATTTTAAAAATACCTATCTTTATCTATTAATTTGTTGTTACTTCGCTTAGTGCATGTGACGAAAATCCAAGAATCGTAATCATATTATTTTCCAATGTTGAACTCACAAAAACAATAGCACTTCTGTTTTTAACTGTTGTTTTTGATTCTTTTTTATGATAGGAAAAATGTTCACAAAAAAATGCTTAACAACATTAAATTCTTTTCCGGAGTACGGAGACCGAAGCGAGATGTACACTCTTCGAAGGCGCGACATATAGTATATAGTACTAACTATGAAATTTCTAAACCCGAACATCTAAGAAATTCTCATATATGTATTTTAACGAAAAGCATTTTGGCGACACTCGCGAAGAATTTACGACCCAAACTTAGAACTCTCGTTTTGGTGAAACTGTCGTTTTTTTCGGCAGTATCGTCCAAACCCCAACTTCTTGTAAAAGACACATGTTAGAAAAATTTCAAAAGACTTCATGGAATTTATGCAGATCGTTTTAGCCTTTGAAATCTAGATTTAGAAGATACCTATTTCTGTCAAAATTATTTAGTTTTTATAAGTACCAATATGACATTATGATTACATTTACAGAATATTCAATAAAGTGAAAACATTCTCAATATCTCAATTCCTTGAAATCATTAAAGACATTAAAGCCTACGTATTAAAGTTACCAGAAAACAAAGTACAAGAATTCAGAGCAAGATTTATGGGTTTATCGAATGAATTTTTTGATAATGTTACTCCATAAACCTTATTAGAAAAATAATTAAACGAAGGATTATTTGGAAAAAAACTTTTTTCAAAACATCATCCTGAATTATTGATTACTAAGGGTGATAAAGGCAGTATTACAGTTGCAATATTAAAAGATGTTTATAATAAAAAAATGTTGCATATTTCAAATGATAAAGTTAGTTTTGCAGTTATTCCGGATGATCCTACAAAAAATGATTCAAAAAGGTAAATTTAAAATTCTAGAGAGATTAAGACTTCAAAAATGTTTGGGAAACAATATCGAAAGGTACAACATTGTCACAATTGACACAAATCTATATCTTGCCTATCGCCTAGTAAAAGCTCATAATACAGAATTTCCTTTACGACCGGTTATTTCAACAATAGGTTCACCTACGAGAAAATTAGAGGAACTTCTCGTTAAAATTGTCCAAACTAAACTTGCGAAAAAACAATTTCTTGATTCTATTAAATATGTTTTCAATTCTGTTTATTTTAAATTCAATGGTACTTTCTATAAACAAAAATTTGGTACTCTGATAGGCTCAGTATTGTCTCCAATTATTGCTGAAATTGTGATGGAAGATTTAGAAAATAAAGTTTTTAACAGAATTAATTTTGAATTGGACTTTTATGCAAGATATGTGGATTATTCTGTATTATCTTTACATGCACAAAATGTAGATACCCTACTTAATGTATTTAATAGTATACATACAAGATTACACTTTTCTGTTGAAATTGAAATAGAAGAAAGATTGAATTTTCTTGATTTGACCTTAATAAAAACTGCTGAAAATTTTATTATTACTAATTGACACGGAAAAACTATTTCTTCAGGAAGGACACTCAATCTTATTTCGAATCATATCATCCAAAACAAAATAGGAGTTGTAAAGAATTCAATTGATAGAGCTCATAAATTATCTAATCCTACATTCCATGAAAAGAATATTTAATTATGCAAACAGACTCTTTTTCTATTCATTTTCTATTCAAAAGCAACTTGATTGTTACATTAGGTAAAGACAAATATGAGAATCTGGATAAACAATGTGTAATTTACAAATTTAAATGTAGACAATGTGATGCTGTTTACATATGGCAAACAAGGAGATCACTTAGAACACGAAGAGATGAACATGAAAATAATTTTCGTAGAAGTGCAAGATATTACTCGGTCCTTACAAAACATAGACTTACACACCTGGACATGACTTTAACTGGGATGATGTTAAAATTTTGTATCATGAGAAAAATCAAAAGAAGAGAGAGTTTATGGAAATGCTATTTATAAAGAGGGAAGGTAAAAAAGATATTAATTTAAAAAGAGATCTTGATAGATATAACAGATTTTGGGATGGAATCATTAATTGGATATAATGACTTAAGTTCTGTAGTAAGCTTTATTAACTCTAAGTGAATTAGTAGTTTTCTACTATGAATTAGCAGCGTTCTACTAAAGATTAGTAGAAAAGCTTACTAAAGCAATTAGTAAACGACTTCGGACTATTTCATCACTAAAAAATTACTAATTTAGACTTAGAGAGTGAATTCTCCGTCGGACGTTTCCTTTTTCTCATCTTGTGGTCATCCCTTTAGCTTAATGTATACTATAGCATGCTTTATGCACAATCGAGATTCGGTTAGTGATCTTTAGACTCGTTTTGCACGTAGAAGACGAGGAGTAAATTATTTCTCCTCTTCCACTTTACATCCTCTGCAGAAGTGAATGATGAGGGTGGTTGGTGAGTGGAGGGGTGAGGGGGTGGTTCACCACGATATGGTTTGTACAAGGTATCAAGATTCCTTGAAGCAAGATATATTACACTAGGGGCTTGGTGCTTCGCCATAGATTTAAATAAACATCGTCTCGCCTCGAAAGTGGTGGAAATTCGACGGAACTCCTCCGAGACGTGTAATAAATAATTCACAGTTGGTTCAGACTTGCTTATAAGCCACCACATACTGCAGCCCTAAGATTTGTCAATTTATTTCGCATTTAATGCCGCGTGTTTTTATTCATTTATTGATAATAATTCTCCGCATTTCGGTGGACCGATGATTCTTAATATGGGACAACTAGAAACTTGTATTCTTTGCTGCTTCCTGTTATTAAAATATTATTATAATTCTGTTTTTGGCTTCTTGGGATTCTTAATAGATATAGAAAATCTGTAGATGTAATACGAAGTTTACTGGCTTTTGAGTATCCGTGAAAATCAATTGAGAATCAGTAAAAATTCACTGAAATTGAAGTCCTTTTTACTGATCTTCCATTAAAAAGTGGACTGGAATTTTCAGAATTCGTCACTGAAAGTTCTGTGACTTTTCCTACTAAGAAATCATTGAAACTAAAAAATCATTGAATTAAATTTTTATTATACGAATTTCATCAAATTCTCTTGAATGTCCTTATATTCTTTCAAATTCACTGCAATTTTACTATAATCAATGGAATATTTTGCATTTTGGAATTATCTTGAATTTGTTTCATTCTTTCTGAGCTCTTTTGATTTCACTTGATTTCTTCTAAATTTACTTCATTCTACTCACTTTAAGAGATTTTCAATTAATTTTTTTTAATTCGCCCTAAATTCTTATTAAATTATCCTAAATTCTTTTGATTCATTTGGAATTATCTTGAATTTGTTTCATTCTTTCTGAGTTCTTTGGATTTCACTTGATTTCTTCTAAATTCACTTCATTCTACTCAATTTAATGGATTTTTAATTATTTTTTTTAATTCACCCTAAATTCTTATTAATTCATCCTAAATTCTATTGAATGATTTGGAATCATTTTGAATTTATTTAATTCTTTTGATTTCACTTGATTTCTTCTCATTTTACTTCATCCTACTCAATTCAGTGGATTTTTAATTAATTTTTTCTTTTAATTCACCCTGAAGTCTTTTAAACTCGCCTTGAATTCTCAAGCAATTCATCAAGTTCTTCGGAATTTCCTTCAACTCTTCTAAATTTACTTTAAAGTTCAAATGATTGAATTTGAATGATTTTTTATGAATTTCATCGAATTCTCATCATTTTCCTGAAATTCCTCGAAATTCGCTCTAATTTTACTGAAATCAATGGAATATTTTGCATTTTTTAAATTTCATTTGGGATTCACCCAGAATTTCTATTGATTTATCCTGAACTCTTTTAAATTATTTTGAATTTCTGTAAATTCACTCAAAATTTAATTAATTCAATTAATTTTCATGACAATTTTGAATTGTTTTCAGTTCACTTGAATTTTCTTAAAATTCACCTAAAATTTTTATAAATATCTTCTAATTCTTCTCATTTTCCTTAAATTCCTATATAAATTCACTAATTCTATTCACTCCCATTTATCTGAGTCAATCGATTTTTTGAATTAAAAAAAATTCTAATAGGCTCTAATTTTACTGAAATCAATCGAATATTTTAGATTTTTTTTTCACTTCATTTGGAATTCAGACAGAATTCTCATTAATTTATACTCAATTCTTCTAAATGCTTTTGAAATTTCAAAATTGGAATTTTGCAGCAACCCTGATTTAATTCATTGGTTTTTTATTTTTATTTTCTGATTTTTTTTCAATTCACTTAAATTTTGTTCAATTTGCCCTAAATTCTGTTCATTCCCATTTTTAGCAATTCGACGGAAATTTTGTAAATTTTAAAAATTTTGTTCAATTCACTCAAGCTCTTATGACTTTCGTCAAACTCTCTCAAATTTTTCTAATGTCACTCCCATTTTACTGAAATCAATGGATTTAAAAAATTTTTTTTGATTCGTTTGAATTCTTTTGAATTTAACTTGAATTGTTTTGAATTAGTTTTGAATTTTTAAGAATTTATCCTAAATTCATTAAAATTTACCTCGTAATTTTATAAATTTCATCAAATTCTTATAAATTCAAAAAAACATTGAATCGCATTATTAATGCACAGTAGTCACTTTTAGTAAATTTCAGTCACTTTTTGGGTTAGAAATTAGTCACTTTCGGTCACCTTTTGGTTTAATATAGGTCACTTTTTTCACTTTTCTGCAGTAAATTTGGCTGTGTCAGCCCTGACAGATATTTAAGGTCAGGGGGTGTACCACGATATGCCCAAAATCATTTGTGAAGGCATTGTCTTTGAGATGTATCGATTATTTTAATAAACCAAAATTATAAGAAATATACAAATGAAAAAGTGTACAATTCAAAGCCGAATAATAAAGTTAAGTAAAGTAAGCATAACTGAAAGTTCAGTATCTTTTTCTACAGGAAATCAGTGAAATGTAATTGAAATTTAAAAAGAATAATTACGGATTTTTTTACATTTCCATCCGCGAAAATCCACTGGGAATTAATAAAGAGTCACTAAAATTCCCGTCGTTATTCACTGAAGTTATTCAGTGATAAGCACCGAAATCTCCAGTCACCTTTGTACTGCACAATAAGTATAAAACACTCGAAATCTCCATAAATCTTCACTGATTTCCAGTGAATTTTTACTGATTAAAATTTTGTAAAATGAATCACTGATTCTCATTGATTCAGATTTGGAGATCAGAATATTGTGAAAATTTGTCAAGCGAATTCAAACAAATGCGTCCATCTTTCATAAGGTTGGGTACAGGTTACAATAATAAATTATATATATATTTTTTTTTAATGAAACTTGAAACAAGGATAATCTTGTGAGATTTAAGGTGTACATTACGCGGGTCTAATATGGACATCCATTGAATGTCGCGCACCATACGAGTCCCAGAAACGACCCCTATTTTTCTTGTGTCATTTTCCTCGCGCATGTACTGGCTATACTCTATAGTCTATATATAGGAAATTTGTTCCCGTGGCACAGCATTTCTTTCGCGATATGTATTTCCTTACCGCAAACGCTCGTTTTCCCATCTTTAAAATTTCTATACGCATCAGCATATTTTTAATGTGCTATATTCCTTTCGTGATTTTTGACGAAAGTATCTTTCCAAACAAAGGCGGAAAGTTATGCATAGTGGAAAAAATTATGTATAATTTTCATTTGTCTTATCCAAATAATGTATAATGTATAGTCTATATCTATAGGAAATTTGTTTCCGTGACACAGCATTTTTTTCGCGATATGTGTTTCCTTACCGCAAACGCTCGTTTTCCCATCTTTAAAATTTCTATACGCATCAGCATATTTTTTATGTGCTATATACCTTTCATGATCCTTGACGAAAATATCTTTCCAAAACCAGGCGAAAAAGTTATGCATAGTGGAAAAAATGGTGTATAATTTTCATTTGCTTTATCCAAATAATGTATAATGTATAATGTATATATATATATAGTAAATTCATTCCTGTGAGACAACATTTCTTTCGCGATATGTATTTCCTTACCGCAAACGCTCGTTTTCCCATCGCTTAAATTTTTATACGTATCAGCATATTTTTTATCTTCTATATTACTTTCGTGAGCCTTGATGAAAATGTCTTTCCGAACCCAGGTGGAAAGGTTCTACATTGTGGAAAGAATGATGTATAATTTTCATTTGTTTTATACAAATAATGTATAATTTATAGTCTATATACTATATAGGAAATGTTTTTCTGTGACACAGCATTTTTTTCGCGATATGTATTTCCTTACTGCAAACGCTCGTTTTCTCATCGCTTAAATTTGTATACGTATCAGCATATTTTTTATGCTCTATATTCTTTTCGTGATTCTTGAGGAAAATATCTTTCCAAACCCTGGCTGGAAAGTTATGCGTATTGAAAAAAATTATGTATAATTTTCATTTGTTTTATCCAAATAATGTATGAATCGAATGAAAATTATGCATAATTTTTTCCACTATGCATAACTTTTCCGCCTGGGAATTTTACGTGATATATCTCTACATATACAATTTTGTATTTAAATAGTATGCCAATATTTTGGGAAATATATTTTTTGCGACAGGTTAACAACTCAACTGATTAAGTATACACTGACTTCAAGAGACTTCACTGACTTCATGTGAATTCAAGTGACTTCAGGCCAAAAATGTTATAACATTCAGTAGCCAATTTGAGGAAATTATAGATATTTTACTGATAAATATATTAAAATATATTTCAGCAAACAACAGTGTTACACAGCACACAGAAAAAACTGGGATTTCTATTAGAACCAATTTTTGATTTCAAGGGAGCTGCAACAAAAAGGAACCCATCTTGCTGAAAAGAAAAAGGAAGAAGTTCAAGTTCTAAAAGATACCAACTCTTATTTAGGCCGCAACTTTAGCGAACCCTCAGTTTTTTCTGTGCAGTTACGTAACATATATTACTTTCCAATAATTAGTTTATTTACTTCTTACTGATCAAGATTTTAAAAAATATTCGTATTCAAATTAAAATAACAATAATTTCAGGCAAAGCAGATTGAAGCATCTTTCATAAGAGTTTGAGAAGAAATTATAATATAAATGTTTGAGGAGGATCGCTTTTTGATTTATAGAACATTGTCCGACATGATATTTTCCTTCCAATCATTCTGGGTGATTCTTATAGGATTGTTCCCGTAAATTAAGAATCCATTGAGAAAAAGGCTCTAGCATGTTTAGTTTTTTGAAGAAAAGGGGTAAAATAATCAAAAAGACGTGTTTTTGGCACATTTTGGAAGTCTATTTAATGAGACGTGCTAGAATCTTCCACGTGGACTCAAATGAAAGCTTGAACATTTTTCTTTAAAGCTGTCATACTGGAAACTAAAGGAAATTAACATGCAGCCGCTGGGAACCGTTTTTTATTCGCGCATCGTAGTCCGTGTTTTCTACTTGAAGCAAAATGTATGGGCAACGGCGCGCTGCTAAAAAACGATTTCCAATTGCTCCATGTAAATTTTCTTCAGTTTTCAGCATGATATCTGTGAAGCAAAAAGTCCAAGCTTTCATTTGAGCCCATGTGGAAGATTCTAGTACGTCTCATTGATTTTTTACAGGATTCCAAAAAACCCTGTAAGAATCACCCAGAATGATTAGAAGGAAAAAAAGGTCGTAAAATGTCGAACAGGTGTAATAAAAGTGCTCTTACTGGGTATTTATTCGAATTTATTTGTTGTAATTATATTCATTTGTTACTCATTTATTGCCAAAACACTGTTTTATCTTACTTACAAATTGAGGGGAAATTGAATCCTTAACGTCATAATGAAGAAGTACATGAAGGTTTCGAAAAATAGACATTATTGACGTCTGAATATAACAAGCTTATGGTTTTTTTCTGAGGGTTGAAAAATCACTCGTAATAAATCGACATGTATTCGTGTTACAGAACCAGACGTCCCTGTGTGATCTTTTTTTTCTTTTCACTTGGGCCTCTCTCAATTTATCGATATTATCTTAGACCTTTCTTCTTTCTACAACACTGAAGTCAATCACGGATTTAATTTTAGACCGCACATGGTTATGTCTAACACGCAAAGTAGTGAACCTCGATTAAAAATATATATTTGTCTTATTCGTAAAGTATTATTCCATGAATTTGCCCAACAAATTCGAAGACTTCTTTTTCCCCTAGAAATTAATGAAAAGCATGTCTTATATTAGCAAGTGGTAGCAGTATTAGTTTGAGAGTAATGTCAGCTTAAAAGCTGATAAATTCACCCTATTTAGTACGAGCCTTATCCATCACTTGAATTAAAACTTTGAAAAAGTGGGAAATTTATTTTCCCAGAATGAAATCAAATTCAACAGCTCAAATTCTAATTCCATCTTGGAATAACAAATATGTACCAATTTTTTTTAAGAATCAGTTTTCAGATCTGATAAGTTAAAACTTCACTTTTTTAAATTAAATTCTAGGGGGAAAATAATTATGTGAAAGAATAATCACTAATAACAGAGCGATATAGGTTTTTATTGAAATATTTTATGGTTTTTAATATTCGTACCACAAATTGTAAAAGATATAATCTTGTATAACATGAATAATCGTTCAACACTAAAAACGAAAAGTAATGTAAAATATCGACTATGCATATAACCCGAAACAAGCAACAAGAATATCCATCTTTCTATTATTCAGTTTTATCTGCACCACACCTCCATTTCTGATTCCGTTCGGCTTTATTCTACCTTTCATATCCATAAAATGTCAGGTTGTTCATTTTCCTTGTCTCGTGTAAACTAATTTCATATCCTAGAGAAAAAATGCACGAAAATAATAATGCCTTTCACTCAACAAAGAGATGAAAAGATTTAAAAATAATAATACTGAGTGAGCTGACTGAATTTTTCCTTCGGCATTCGTATGTAACCAAGAAATTTAAATTCGAATTAAAAATTCAAAGCAATTTTTCATTTATGGTGTCATTTAATAATAAATGTAATTATTGGAATGAAATCGAATTAAAAACATAAATGTAAATATTTCTCAATACATTGATATAAGTTATTTTTGATATTTTTTCATTTAATCTGTTTGTATTATTCTTTTTGAAGCGAGTTTGTACTTCAAATTTGAATAATGAAATAAAGTTTTTCCTCGTAGGCAAGCCTGGGTCTGGCATTTTAAAAGAAGCCCCTGAGCGTTGAATATGATTAAAATTAATTAGAATGGACGATGTAATTCGGTCGTTTCGCCTAGAAATTAAATCAGTATTTGCCTTTTCAGACGATGCTTTTCCAAGTGGATTAAGCTTAACATTTCGTTTTGGCATTATTTCAGGAATGTCCTGGAGAACCGAAGGATTTCCGAGCCGAACAGTGCGCGGAATTCAACAGCAAACCATTTGAGGGAGTTTATTATGAGTAAGCAATATTATGTCATATAAAAATTAAGAAGTTCAAACTATTTATAATTTAATATACTCACAATTTAATTTATTTTTGCGTCTTCTTAGAGACTATGACAGTAAAGTCACTGAAATCAATTAGTAACGGTTATCAGTGAATAATTATTGAATTTGACCGATTATTCAGAGTCATATTTCTCACTGATTTCAATTCAGATAGATCGTTTAAATTGTAAATTATCCAATTTTTACCTATTATAAATTCTAAATTGTATGATTTTGGACGATTGCAATTTTTAAATGGTATAACTTTTAAGGTTTAAGTAAAAAATTTCATACTTTCACGATGTCAATTAAAATACTGTTCAATTTTTTAATATATATATATATATATATATATATATATATATGAGCATAAAATTTTTTATAATAAAGTTTTAGGTGTGTATGCTAAAAAGATATAATATTTATAACTGATTAATGTTTAATGGTTTAAATTTGAAATGATTTATTCTTTTTGGGTTCGATTTCAAATGTTTTCAACTTGAAGCGCATACAAATTTTACGTTCCCTACTTCTCAGTTAGAAATTTTCAAGGATTCAGATTTTAAAAAAATTGTTTAAGGATTCAAATTAAAAATCCATCCTTCTTTTAAATCTTTACCACATTCTCTCGCCAGCTTCCTTCATTTTCAATTCCTCTCATACATCCTTCGCATACATTCTCCCATGTTTCCTCTTCCCACTCATATATTCTGCACTTTCTGCTCTCTTTTTTTCCCAATACATCCCCTCCCTAACCTCGTTTTCCAATCTAAATCTTGCTATTTTTGCCCATTTTCTCTCTCTCCATCCCTTTCCTAAATACTTTGGTTCTCCTTCCTTTTTTATCATCATATAGCATTTCTTATATTTTGATTCCTCAATCATCTCCCATCTTTCTATTAATTGTCTTTCCCTGTTTTTCCCCCCTATTCTTTTCTTTTCGTTAATTCTATTGCCCTTCCTTTCCTTTCTTCTACCTCCTTCAAACACGTTTTCGCTAACTCCCCGTCCTTTCCCGTCCTGAGCTTCCCTACCTTTCCCGTCCTTAGCTTCCCTTCAAATTTCCGTGCCCTCTTTCCTGCTCTAATACTTAATTTGTCCCTTTGTGCTTCTTTTCTCACGATATATCCAGGTGTCCTCCAGTCTACCCTTATATACCCTTCTTGTAACCTCTCAGACTCTTCCCTTTCCTCCCATCTCCATATCTCTGCTCCATATTCTAATACCGCCCATACTAGCATATAAAACAACCACTTTCTCCTTCTCCAATCTTTTTTGAACCTTCTTTTTCTTATTCTCCATATCTGTTTCATTACCACTGCCGCTTTTTTATATATTTGAAATCCTTTACCTCTTCTAACTTTACTCCCTTCCATCTCCCCTTTCATTATTTTTCTCTTCCCCCTACTTTTTAAACCTCATTATCTTTGTCTTTTCTACCAAAAGCTATCTTCTACTTCCTTTGCTACCTTTACCCTGCTTTTTTTCTCTTGAAAAATTTCTAATACTCTCTTTATTAAACCCTCTCTTATTTCCTTTTTCACCATAACTTTTTCTATCTCGTCTCGGTTCACTGAGTCAAACGCCGCCTTCAAGTCCACGAACATTGCTATTATTCCCCTTTCTCCCTTTCAATTCTTTTATTTAACAAATGATTTAGTACTTTTATGTTGTCATTCACCCCCCCCCCCCATTCCTTCACTAAACCTAGTCTGATTCGGTGACGCTATCTTTTTTTCCTCAACTTCTTTCCTTAACCTCTCCGATAGAACGGTTACATATAACTTACACAATGTTGGAATTAGTGTCCCTTCTATATAATCTTTAACTTTTTCCCCTTTGCCTTTTTTCACTGTGGGTGCCACTACTCCTTCTTTCCATAACTCCAGCCACCCCTCTCCTCTCTATACTCTATTGCACATTATCCATGCCCATTCCTTTAGTTCTTTCCTCCCATATTTCCGGACCTCATTTGGAATTTCATCTAAATCAGGAGCCTCCCCATCTTTCATTATTCCTAATACCTTGACTATTTCTTCCCTCGTTATGTCCTCTTCCTCGTCTCTTTTCCTTCTCTCTTTTCCTCCCTTCCTAACTTTCTTCTTTACCCCTCCTAGCAAACCCATAAAATATTTTTTCCATTTTATCACCTCAATATCCTGGTTTACTCTTTTTATTCTTTTTCTCCCTCTATTGACTACTTTTCAGACCTTTTCTTCCCTCTTAGCCTTCTCTGCCTCTTATTCAAGCCTTTTATATTTCTTCTTTTTCTCATATATTTTTCTCCACTATTTTTTCCTTTTCTCCACTTTTTTAATTCCTTTCTCACTTCCTTCTTCTCTCTATATGTATCATCCCATCCATTTCTAACCCCTCCTTCTCCGCCTTCTTTTTTGCTTGTGCCTTCTTATACTCTTTCTACTTCTATCATTATTTCCATCTCTTCGTTTACATTTCCCGCTCCATTTCATTTAGTTTTCATTTTTTTTTCGCATCAAATTCAACAGTCCATGGACATATTACATGATTAAATTGGTTATTCTCAATTTATTTTTATTTAAATATTTTTTAGGTTTAATTCTGAATTCTTTTAAATCTAAAATTTTTAAATTTAGTGTGTGATATTATATATATTACGTATGATTTCGAATATAAATACGTTTGAATACGTTTGAATACGTAATGAATACGTTTGATTTCGAAAATGTATTTTTACTTTTAAAGCTCAAATTGTTAAAATATTCATTTTTTTTGTAAAATTTCTCAGTTTTAAATGACTACTTTCAAAACCTTTTCTTCCATCCTAGCCTTCCCTGCCTCTTCTTCAAGCCTTTTATATTCCTTCTTTTTCTCCTATATTTTTCTCCACTACTTTCTCCTTTTCTCCATTTTCTTAATTCCTTTCTCACTTCCTTCTTCTCTCTATATTCCTCATCCCATCCACTTCTAACCCCTCCTTTACCACCTTCTTTTTTGCCTGTGCCTTCTTATACTTTTTTTATTTCTCCTATCATTATTTCCATTTCTTCGTTTACATTTCTTGCTCCATTTAATTCAGCTTTTTTTCACATAAAATTCAAGAGACCGTGGACAGATTACCGGATTAAATTGGTTGCTTCCAATTTTTTGTATTTAAATATTTTTAAGGTTTAATTTTGAAGTCTTTTAAATATAAAATTTAGAATTTAGTGTTCGGCATAAATACTTGATTATTTCTGATTTCAAAAATTTATTTTTAATTTTAAAGCTCAATTTGTTGAAATATTCATTTTTTAATGAAATTTCTCAGTTCTAAATGACTTTATTGCTCGAATTCGAACACATGTATTTTAAATATTTTAATTTTAATGGTATCTGAATTTTAATTTTTCAGTTCTCAAAGACGCATTCATTTAAAGATGTTTAATTTTTGAATGCTTACTTTTTAGAATGTTGAATTTTTAAAGGTTTTTGTTTTAAAGTTGCTTAACTTGGAATGCTGTAAATATTTCATTTAAAACGCTTATTATAATTTTGATATATTGAATTCAGAATGTTTAACTATTGAATAACTTGGATTTAATTAAGGGATAAAGTTCTTAAAAGCTCTACTCAAAAAAACGTGTCAGGCCTTCGTATGTAGGTTTCTCTCATGCCCCTATGAAAAACTACCACGGAATTTTTGGCGCAAATGACTGAAGAATTTTTTACATTTGACTTTTTTTCTTTCGTTTTTTCTTCAAAAATATCTCAAAAAATATTATAATTATGAAAGAAGGTGTAGATCTTGGAAAAATACACCATTTTTCTTTTAAACAGGTTGCTGTAAATATGATTCATTTCGATAAAAGTGAGAAAGAATAACTTTATTTATTTTCGTTTTTTCTTGGTGTCTTCCATAACCTTGAAACCTCTAATTAACTAATCTGTTAAAATATATCTTTTCGAGATCTACAACTTTTGCGCAAATTTTCTTTGCTATATCTGATATTTTACGAGATATTTAAAGAAAAACAAGAAAAAAAATCAACAAAAAATTGTTGACTAATTTGCGTCAAAAATTCCTTTGTAGTTTTTCATATGGTATACTATAAGAGGAACTTTCGCACGAAGCCCTAACTCGAACTAGAGGCGAGCTCTTCGGAACTTTATCCTATATTTTTTTCTGAGTAATTAAGAACCCTAAAATTATTTACATACTTTCAATTAATATATGCAATATTTTTTTTACAGCTGGATTCCTTACACAGGGAGTCCTAACAAGTGTGACTTAAACTGTATGCCACGTGGAGAACGATTTTTCTACAGGCATAAACCGAGTGTCACAGACGGTACATTATGCGACATTGAAAGAAATGATGTTTGTGTGGAAGGCCAGTGTATGGTAAGAAAAACATTCGGATGATGAGCAAAGAAAATTGAAAATTTTAGTCATTTTTGTATAGAATTTTATTAGACGTGTGCATTTTGTCGGATCGAACGTGGTTGTTCTGATTCGACTTGCCTCAGAATCGAATCGGAAAAGGTACAATCCGACCTTGCCCGCATTGAATGTCGGTTTTTCGACATTCGACTCCCGGCCGATCCAATCGAAAAAATCTAATCCCATCTGGCGCGCGTCGAATATCGTAAAACCGAAATTCGACGCGCAGCTGATGGAATCGAAAGAATCTGATTCGATCGGTCGGGCGTCGAATGTCGGAAAACCGATATTCGACGCGGATGTTTTCGATTCGATGGGCCGCCCGTCGAATATCAAATAATCGACATTCGACGGACGACCAATCGGATTTTTTTAATTCGATCGAATACGCGTCGAATATCGGATATTCTAAACCGATGCATGCAGCTCTAGTGACACATGACGAAAAGGCTATTAGCAAAATTAAACATTAACAACGTTAGCAACAGCAGATGAGCGTACCGCGATATTCCTCAGCAGTAGTGCAGATTCGTCAATCGGAAAATTAAATAATAATAAAATTTCAAGCAAAATAAAGTATATCTACGATGACACAAAGATAAAGAGATTGATAATAAATGGGAGTTGTGATTCGAGTATTAAATTTTTAATTTTTACTTGATGTTATTAAAATGATGACTTTTCTCAATCTAAAGTCTATAAATAATATCAAGCTAAGTTTAAAAATTCATATATTTTGTTTCAGCTAACATAGTGCTTTTCTTTCTTAACATTCGTTTTTTTTCTTTTCTTTTTACTTTGAAATTTGTCAGCTGGTCTAGTGATATATGTCACTATGAAACCCTGAGAAGATTTTTTAAATTATATTTTTGATATTAGCATGGATAAAGTTTTCAATTCAAAGAATGTTGTCCACTTTAAGTCCCAGTCATTTCCCACTTTTCCTTTGAATAATAAATTTTTTCTAAAAATATCGAAGTAAAGTGTTTATATCAAAGCACAATTTAGTAATTTTTCGAAATTTCAGACGACTTCGTTTAGAAATTATAAATAAAAAAATATGCAAAAATTTCTTGTCACACACCTGTTGCAAACTAGAAGTTTAAAATAAAAATGTCTTATTATTAGTCACTTGTGAAAATAACTTCATTAGTGCCATAACATAAGAATCTTAGGAAATCTAAACATTTGTTTAAACTTGAAAGAAGCCTTTCAGAAATATTTGAAATTTTTTCCAATATAAATTCATATTCAATCATACATCTTATGGAGAAATACGTGAGCTGTATGTATCGGTGTAGAATGCCTTTAATCGATTTGAAAAAGTTCGATTTTAGTCAGATCGGATTTAAAAATTCAGTCTGATGTAGGGAAGATGAATGTCAGGCTTTTCGACATTCGACGAGCACCTGATCAAATTCGAAAAAATCCAATTCGATCGGTTGCTCGTCAAATGTTCAATATTTAATAATCGACGGACAGCCGATCAAATCGAAAAAATCCAATCCCATCTGGCGCGCCCAGCCGATCGAATCGGATTATTTTCGATTCGATCGGCCAGGCGTTCAATGTCGGAAAACCGATATTCGCCGCACGCCAGATGGGAACGGATTTTTTCGAATCGCTCGGGCGCGCATCGATCGTCGAAAAATCCGACATTCGATTCAAGTCAAAATCGCTTTAAAATCGGATCGACTTATTTTGCACACGTCTAAATTTTAATATAAAATGTTTCTTAAAGTTTAATTTGTATTGATAGCCTGTGGGATGTGACTTGATACTGGGCAGTGACGCGAAAGAAGATGCTTGCAGAGTTTGTAATGGCAATGGAACCGATTGTAATACAGTCAAGGGCCTGTTCGACACAGATGATTTGCAAGCAGGTGAGTTGGTCCTCTCACGTGTCATAACTCTGATTATATCTGTTGCATTCTCCAAACAGTAAAAGCATTTTGTCAGTCCTTTTAAAGTGATACTATCTTCAAGACAGTTTATTTCACTTCACATTCATATCAAAAGAATCTGTCTAGAACTAGAAGTCACTAAATTTTAGCTCAGACACGAACCCTTGAATGCTCTAAATGTTGGTAAACGTCGGTAACAGAAATTTGCAACTAGAAGAAAATAGATTGAAGATAGTAATGCATTCCATTTTGATAATTAAAATGATGCACGAAATGTTAAATTTGTAACAGAAATACAAATGGATTTTTTTTCAACAGGTTACGACGACATACTATTAATTCCAGAAGGAGCGACAAATATTCTTGTTAGAGAAATAAAACCATCGAATAATTATTTAGGTATGCACTTTTATAAATGATCCTATGGACGGGGGCAAACTGGGACTAGATGAGAAAATTACCAAAAGACCCTTGACATATTGAAAATCCTATTAAAATTCGATAAACCTTATGAAAATTCCTTGATACCCCTTGAAATATTATAAAATCACTTCAAATCTTTATAATCCGTTGAAATCCCATAAAATTCCTTTAAAACCACGTGGAATTTCATGAAATATGATGCTATTCCCTGAAAGTCTGAAAAATTGATTAAAGCATATTGAGAACTTTTAAAATTCCTTAAAATCATTAAAATCCACGAGAATCTGATCAAATCTGTTGAAATCCGATTCAATCCGTTAAAATCCCTTAGATTCTTAAAAAATATCCTAAAACCTTGTATGTCCTATAAAATCCTTCAAAGTCTTCCGAAATTCTTTAAAACTGTATGACAATTTTTTTTAATACCTAAAACTCATTAAAATCCTTAGAAATTCCGTGACACTTTTTAAATCTCTTATGATCTTATAAAATACCCTAAAATATTTCAAGTACTTTAAAGTCTTTCAAAATCCCTTGAAAATTTGTAAAGGTCTTGAAAATCCCTAGAAATCTTTCAAATTTAAAATACCCTAAAATCTTTTAAATCCCTTGAAATCCCTTTAAATTTTTGGCAACTTGTTGAAAATTTCTTGGAATCTTTTAAAATATCCTAAAATATTCAAAATGCATTATAATCTCTGGAAATCCCTTCGAATCTTTTAAAATATCATAAAACCTCAAATTCTTTGAAATATTTAGAAATTTCTTTAAATCTTTGTAAGTGTTTAAAATCCCTTCATCCTTGTAATACCATAAAGTCATTAAAATCCATTAAAACATGATAAAAGCACTTGAAATACCGTCAAATTACATGAAATCTAACAATACTCCTTGAAATCCCTCAAAACCCTTCGAATTTTTGAAATATTTTGAGATTTCCTTGGAATCTTTGAAAGTATTCTAAAATCTTTTGAATTTTTAAAGATCTTTAGAAATTACCTTGAAATATTTTAAAACCTCTTCAAATCTTTGAAATCCTTCGAAATCCATCAATTCTTGTGAATAAATTCTTTGAAATAAAATATTATGAAGTTCCTTGAAATCCCGTGAAATTACATGAAATATTATGATATTTCATAAAACATTTGAACTTTCAGATCCTATGAAATTTATTAAAATATGTTATGGAATGCCTTTGAAGTGTCTTTAAATTATTGAAATCCTTGAGAAATTTTATAAAATCCCTTGATATTCATTGAAATTTCTTTAAAATCCTTTGAAATATTCAAAAATCCTCGGTAATCTCCTGGAATCATTAAAAACACTCTAAAACCTTTTAAATCTTATGAAGTCCTTCAAAATCCTTTTAAAGTTTAGGAAATTCTTTGCAATCCCATGAAAAGCTTTTAAATTTTTAAAATCTCTTAAAATTTTTTAAAACGCTTAGAAGTTTTGAACATTCCTTAAATCTTGATATAATTAAAATCCTTGGAAATCCTATTAATTCGGTTGATATCCTTTGCTATACTTTTAAAACCCTTAACATTTCTTCAAATCTTTGAAATCCTTTGAAATCCCTTAATTTTTGTGAATAAATTCTTCGAAATCTATTAAAATATTATAAAATCCCTTGAAGTCCCGTGAAATTAAATGAAATATTATGATATTCCTTGAAATATTTGAAGTTCTATAAAATCCTTTGAGATCCTGGGAAATTCATTAATATACTTTATTAATTGCCTTCAAAATCTCTTAAAATTTTCGGAATCCTCGGAAGTTTTATAAAATGTCTTGAGATTGGTTGAAATTCCTTAAACAATTTTTGAAATATTTGGAATTCCCTTGGAAGTATTAAAAATACTCTAAAACCTTTTAAATCCTATGAAATTCTTCAAAATCCTTGTGAAGTTTAGGAAATTCTTCGCAATCCCATAAAAAATTTTAATCTCTTAAAAGCCCTTAAAATGTTAAAAATGATATCAAATCTCTTAATTATTTATTGTGAAATTCCTTGATCTGCTTTTAAATCCTCAAAACCTTTTAAAATTTCTTAATACATTTGGACGTTTTGAACATTTCTCAAATCTAAAAATAAATAAAATCCTTGGGAATCCAATAAATTCGGTTGAAATCCTTCGCTATGCCTTTTAAATCCCTTAAAATCTGTAGAAATCCCTAGAAATCTTTAAGATATTTTGAAATATTTTACAAAAAAATGGCGTAGAGACGCTTTTAGGGCCGATCTGCAAGATTTTTACTAGGCTGGTTGGTAAATCCCAGTCCGCTTCTGCCCATAGAAAAAAAATCTTTTAAACTATCTAGGTACCGTAAACCGGGGCGAAGCGGCGCATGTGTGGGGAAAGCGGCGCACCCTTAATTCTGTATTTAAAACGCGATATTGCCTTTTCTTTTTTCAATTGAAGTTTTATAATTGTTAGTTGCAAGCTTTTATATTTCTTACCTAGCAGAAGTAAATATCGCATTCAGACATACAGAATCAAGGGTGCACCGCTTTCCCCCACATGCGTCGCTTAACCCCAGTTTACGGTAGTAAATTGATGAATTTATGAATAAATTATAAATACAAACAAAATATTCTCATTAGCCATCAGAAACACAAGTGGACACTACTACTTAAATGGAAACTGGAGAATAGACTTCCCCCGAAGTTTAAGATTTGCTGGTACAATCTTCCACTACGCCCGTGACCCCCAAGGTTTCTCTGCACCTGATACAATTACAGCTCTGGGACCAACGACCGAGCCAATTTACATTGTGGTAAGTAACTGAAACTTCTCGCCACTTTATTTTAATTTTATTGGAGAATGAGGAGAAATGAAAGTGGGAATGAAAAATGCTATTTTCAGTTGCTCTATCAAGATAAAAATGTTGGAGTAAATTACGAGTACAGCATTCCGAGCAAAATCTCTCAACAAGGTGATCCTAGTGGCTACAATTGGATAGCAGATGAATTTTCTTCTTGCAGTTCAACTTGTGGAGGAGGTATAAAAGTTTGAAACTATTATTATTTGAAAATTGATAATTTCTAGCGACTTACCTGCCGAAACAAAATCTCAGGAATATCTTTGGCAAAAATATCAGACCAATTCGGGTCGATTTCAGTCAAATTTAAGGTATTATTTGAATGAGTTTTTCTCTAGAAAAAATCTCAGAGATTTGGGTCCTTTTTTACAACTTAATTTATGGCAGTCGAACCTTGAGGATGCTGAAGTACGACAGGCAGTTAGAATATTTAAGGCAGTGATGGGAAGTAACTAGTTACTTTTTTTATAACGATAGTGGTAACGAAGTTACTTTTGTAAATAAGTAACGAACTGGTAACTAGTTACATTTTTTTCAGTAACAGTAACTATAAAAATCGTTACTTTTTCATTTACTTTTAAAATGTAGTTCACACGTCTATTTTACGCCAATAAAACAATTTTTTTGCTTTTGCAGCTATTATTTCATTTTTACTATTCGAATTGTGGCGCCAGATAGCCATAGAGATTTATAGCCCAATATAGGAAAATTTCAATTTTTATCAGTTTAGTTGAAAACTCCTACAATTTGGATAGAAAATCATTCTATTTCTTTGAAAATTCAACTGTTTTGATGAAAATTCGTCTTTCTGGGAGGAAATTTAACTATTTTGGTAGAAAATGTAATTATTTGGTTGAAAATAAACTTTTTTGTTGAAAATTAATATTTGCGGCTTGAAAATTCATCTGTTTCATAAGAATATCGCCTTTTTGGCTTGAAGTTTCAACAATTTGGGTGATTTTTTTCTCTCTTGACTGAAAATTTAACTCAATTCGTTGTTTAGTTGAATTGAACTGTTTTTGATTTAAAACAAAAATATTTTTTGGTTCAAATAACAGTTATTATATTTTTCATTGAGAATTCAACTTTTTTCCTTGAAAATTCATCCTTTTGCTTCAAGATTCAAAAATTTTCAAATTTTTTAAAAAATCATATCTGCGGGCATCTGTTTTGTAAAAAATTCGCATTTTTGGATTGAAATTTCAAAAATTTAGTTCATTCTTTTTTCTCTTTTCTAAAATTCAACTCTTTTGTTAGAAATCCGTTTTTTGGTTGAATTCAACTGTTTTTTTATTCAAATCTAAAGTCTTTTTTTTGGTTGAAATATTAATTATTACATTTTTGGTTGAGATTTCATCTGCCAGTAATAATTTTTTTTGGTAGAAAATTAATCTTTTTGGTTAAAATTTCATCTTTTTGGTTGAATGTAAACTTTCTTGTTGAAAGTTCAACTGTTATGTAGAAAATTTATCTTTTTGGCTTGAACATGCAACTGTTTTGATAAATATTATTCTGTTTTGGTTGAGGATTCAACTAATTTATTGAAAATTCAACTACTTTGTTAAAAGTTTAAACACTTTGTAAAATCATTCTATTCTGTTTAAAATTCAACTGTTTTGTTGAAAATTCGTCTTTTTGTGTCGAAAAATGAAATATTTTGGTAGAAAATTCAATTATTTGCTTGTAAATTAAATTTTTAGCTTGGAATTTCAACAATCTGGTTGATATTTCTTCTTTCTTGAACGGAAATTCAATTCTTTCATTGGAAATTCTTTTTTTGGTTGAACTCAACAGTCTCTGATTCAAAACTAAAACATTTTTTGGTTAAAATATCAATTTTTTAATTTTTCGTTGAGAATTCATTTTTTTTTGTTGAAAATTCAACTATTCCATTTTTGGTTGAAAATTTATCTTCTTGAGTTGAAAATTCATGTATTTTGTTGAAGATTCAACTCTTTGGTTCAAAATTTAACTATTTTATTGAAAATTCGTTTTTTTTGGTTGCGTTCAACTGTTATTGATTTGAAATTAAAATATTTAGTAGTTAAAAGTTGAACCACTTTATTAAAAATTCTTTTTTTTTGGTCTACGTGCTTGCTTTACCTTCGTTGCCCAACTTCCCCTCATGAAGTTGAGGACCCACAAGACTGCTCGCCGACCCTTGCCAGCAGGGGGATCCTTTGTACCTAATGAGGAATAAAATACGAAACATAACATTTTTTAATTTTGCAATTAGTAATTTAGAAATATTATATTTGGAATCTATTTTTTTGCGATTCCAACGATATGCTATTTGCCTTATTCAGTTGAAAATTAGAAGTTTTTTCAGGTCATGTTTAGGTTCACCGAAATTCGACTACAATAGTTCTAAATGTCCCTATTCTCAGAAATTTTAAACTGTCATAGAGCAATATATCCATTGCTCCTGCATAAATATAAATAAATAGTAATTAACTATAGTTGACGCAGATGGTTGTTTATGTAGTTGTATGTTTCGCAAAATGATGATAAATGTATGAAAATTAACACTATTCCTTCACGTCTCTTTTAATAATATTTTCGAAGGAAAAAAGTTTTAAAGGCGAGTTTAATTAGTTTCATTTTATGCGATTATTCTCCTTGAATGATATTTTTCTCGTCCTCTAAAAGTTTCTTATTTTTCTGAAATGCAATTATAAAAGCTTAGAATTGAACTTGAATATTTCAGATTATATAGTTGAATAGTTCAAATTAGAAATCCTTCCTAATTGAAAAAAATTCAAATAGAAAAGATTCGAGTTTGGAAATTTAAATAAAAAAAAGGTTAAACATTACTGTTGTACTTTTTACGTTTCATCCAAAGATCGGGAGCTTGCAAATTTTTAGTGTTTTCCAAATTTGAGATATTGTTAAATTTTGAACAGTTCCAAATTTTCGATTTTGAATTTAGCTCGCACGCTTTCGCAATTGGGGTTCTTTTAATATCTTTTAGTCTTTCCGAATTTCTGGCATTTGCAAGTTTTAGTTTTTTTTCCAAATTTTGGATACTTTTTAATTTTAATTAAAAGTCTTTGAAATTCAAGTGTTTCAAAATTTTTTATTTTTTAAAATTCGTACAGTTTTGGAATTTTTTAAAGCATCTAAATTTAAGGGTTTTTGTATATTTCACTTATAAGGCTTAAAATGAAAATTCTGTAGCAATTAGCGTAATTGCTATTTAATTAGGAGCAATTGATTTATTATTCCATGACAGTTTTAAATTTCCGAGATTAGGGACATTTACAACTATTGCAGTTGAATTTCGGCG
This sequence comes from Melikaiella ostensackeni, assembly GCA_032362435.1. Classification (NCBI taxonomy): domain Eukaryota; kingdom Metazoa; phylum Arthropoda; class Insecta; order Hymenoptera; family Cynipidae; genus Melikaiella; species Melikaiella ostensackeni. The sequence goes on from JAUMHM010000072.1 coordinate 15,540,575, forward strand.
AACCTAAACATGGCCTGAAAAACACTTCTAATTTACAACTTATTAAGGCAAGTAATATATCGTTGGAATCGCCAAAAAAACGTAGATTTTGAATATAATATTTCTAAATTACTAATTGCGAAATTAAAAAATTTTTATGTTACAAATTTTTATTCCTCAATAAGTACAAAGGGCCTGGTGCTGGCAAGAGTCAGCGGCATCTGTCTTGTGGTCTTGTGATCTTGTGGTCTTATGGGATTAGATATATGTTCCCTCGGTAGAAATAAATTTTCATATTTCAGCCGAATCCTTGTCAAAATAAAAATTGAAGAAGTAATAATGGTTTTTCTTAAAGGCCGAAGTGAAATCTACTTTTTTACGAAAATTTGTTGTGTACTAAAAAAGAAACTCCCAAAGAGTTCGCAAATCAAAAAAAGACTTTGAAACTTTTACGACTAATTAGAGACAAATGTACAATAAATGTACAACAAAAGAAAAAAGGAGGATTGAAGGAAAGAATTAACCATACCAACATCTCACTCTTTCTTTCCTACGTTTTTTTTTATTACTGGGGACCAATATGTTTCGAAGTCAATTTAGAATTCCTCACCAGGGGTGATTTATAGGAAAACTCCAGTTCTGTGTATCTGAGCATGGCAAACTTTTTTAACCAAGTTCAAGATAGATTTCTCAAATTTATTGGTAGTCTCATTGATAGTTTTTTTTCTTTCTTATCAGAAAAAATCTCATATTTTGGGAACTCATTTCAAACAACTTGTAGGAGAGGCGAAATACTCGCTTTGTAATCGTCCAGCCTACCCCTAGTAAAAACCACATGTTCGAAGAATGTCAACAGATTTCAGGAAAATTATTCAGAATGTTTTAGCCCCAAATATCAAGATTCAGAAATTAGTCCAAAGACATAATAATAGGATGGAAAGACATTTTTACCTTCAAATATGAAATTCATAAAGATATTAACAAATAAAAACTAAAACAAAGTTTAAAAAATTGTAAAAGCAGTGCTGCTCTTGTCATAATCGAAATGTTTTTTAATTAGTGTTGTGGTGAATTGTTACAAAACACTGGCTTACAGTTTTTGGATTTTCGGCGCAGGAAGTTAATTTTTCATGTATTCTGAATTTCCTATTTTTGCTATTGTGAATTCCAATGAGATTGATGAAAATTGGGGGAATGTGATGGATTTGATTGGAAGTCTGGTGAAAAATATTAAAGAAATTTATTCAATTAGTGAAAAACTGGGACTGGATGCATTGCAGAAAGATTTATTGAGAAAATGCAAGATTAATGGGTTTTTTCAAAAAAGATATTTGATATTAACAAAAAAGTATGTTTTGACTTTAACATTAAAAGAAACAAAGAAACTTCTAATGAAAATACCAATAAATTTAAGAAATTTATCTTGAATTTGGTTAGAAAAGTTTGCTATGCACAGATACACAGAACTTTCTAGTGTTTTCTATTTAGCACAAAAAAATTCTCATAAGAAAGTAGATTTCATTTCGATCTTGAAGATTTTTGATATTAATAAGAAAATAGAAGAGTTGACCAAACAATATTTGATGTTAAGTCCTTTATTTTTATTTTCAGGTAATATTTGATTTGATTAATATATGTTTATATATATATATATATATATATATATATATATATATATATGCAGTTTTTCTATAAACTACCCCTGATTGGGAAGTTTAAATTGACTTCGAAACATGTTGGTCCCCAGTAGTAAAAAACAGGCGGGAAAAGAAAGAGTGTGAGGTTGGCTTTGGTTGACTCTTTCTTTTTCTCCCTCCTTTTTCTATTTATGGTACATTTATTGTACATTTGTCTCTAATGAGCCGAAAATGCGGGTAGTTTCGAAGTCTATTTTTGATTTGTGAACTTGTTGGGTGTTTTCTTTTTAGAACACAAAATATTTTCATAAGAAATTAGATCTCATTTCGATCTTCAAGAAATTTTAAAGCAGAAACATTAAGCAAAGATTTTTTCCAGTCTGCAGGGTTGCCTATGAACACTATTAAGACTTCTTTTAATTAAGGTATTAATGATTAACTCAATTTACCCAAAGATATCTATTTTTATTTGAATTTAGTAAGGAAAAGGTGCCCACAGGGAGTCAGAAAAATTTAAACTCGTATAGATGTATATTTTGAAACTACCCTGATAAGTTTGAGACATGTAAATGAAGTAAACCTTTAGGTATTTAAAACACATAATATTTCTGAAACAAGGAATGTTTTAGAAAATTTTGAATTTCAGTGTGGAAGAAAAATCTTAGCTTTCCTATTTTGGGCTGTAAATCTCTTTGGCGTTGAAAATTAATTATTTCTTTCTAAAAGTGTTTCTTTAGATTTACCTAGTTAGAACTTCCACTTCTAGAAGATTTACAATATTCTAAAACCAAAAGAAAATGTTTTAGAAGACGTTGAATTTTCAACAAAATTCGTGAATTTTCATCAAAAAAAAGGATAAATTTTCAAATAAAAAAGAGAAACATCCAACCAAATAGTTTCATCTTCAACTAACAATATAAATTTTAAAACAAAAATGAAATGGTTAAATTTTTATTGTAAAAAATGTATATTTAACAAAAAAATGTTAACAAAATAGTTAATTTTTTAACGAAAGAGATGAATCTTTAACAAAAAAAAACATTTTTAACAACGTAATTCCACTTTCAACCAAAAAAGGTGAATTCTCTATGAAAAAGGTGATAGTTGAAATTTCAAACAAAAAATATTTTGATTTTAAATAAAATACAGTTGAACTTAACAAAAAAAGACGAATTCTCAATATAATAGGTAAATTTGAAACTAAAGAGATAAATTTTCAACCAAGAACATAATTTTTCACTAGAAATAGACGAATGTTTTAGAAAAAACATGATTTTTTTCAATTGAAAAAAATAATTTTGAACAAAAAAAGATGAATTTTTAACAAAACATGTAATAGTTGATATTTCAACCAAAAGATATTTTTATTTTAAATCAGAAACAGTTACATTCAACCAAAAAACAATTTTTCAACAAAATAGTTCAATTTGCAGTCGAGACAAAAAAAATCAATCAGATTATCGAAGTTTCAAGCCAAAAAGGCGAATTTTCAACAAAAATGTTGATTTTCAACCAAATAATAAAATTTCTTTCCAAAATAGTTTAATTCTCAATGAAAAATGTAATATGTTAATTTTCAACCGAATAAGATGAGTTTTCAACAAAGTAGTTAAATTTGAAACCAAAGAAATAAATTTTCAACCAAGAACATAATTTTTACCAAAAAAAAAACGAAAATTAAACATGAAAATGTTTACTTTTAGGTTATGTGAAATCACAACTCGGTTTTGTAAATTTACAAGCTGGTGTGAATTTCCAGGTTATGGTAA